>JAXGGA010004631.1:0-86198 GCA_038373865.1 Uloborus plumipes
GAATGTCTGTAGAATTCGCGTAAAACTACGATTTAAGCCGAGCAAGAAGTTCTCCTAGAGAGTGTCCAGTACAAGAATAGTAAGCATTGATAAAGTAGTAAGTAACCGTCCATACTATTACACGCATGATTTATACAGTATGAAAGCTTACTGTAAAATCATTGCATGATTTTAACAGTAAGCTTTGATGTTAGGGTAGTAGCAAATGCAACCAGAACTCGATTCTAATGTGATGCCACGTGATACAAATGTGTTAGCATTAAATAACAATAATATATGATAAAAAAAAAAGCACCGCATTATTAATCTCAAGTTAAGTTATCAAAAGCTTTACTGTAGAAAGAACTACTATTCGGTCAAAACTCTTACTGTCTTGTCGAACCATAAAATACTGGGGGAAACACTGGCTGAACTAGTTCTTGTGTCTTGAATCAAATGTTATCAACCATCGCAATATTAGTACCTACTAGATTTATTTAATAATTACCTAAAATAGATTACTAGGTACGAGTGTCGTGAATCTTTGATTGTTTATGGAGAATCTGTAAAAAGATCACGGGAATAGTCAACACAGGTCACAATAGGCTACCATCAATGGACAAATTTTATAAAAACGTTAAAAAGAATTTGGAGGTCCATGTGCATAGAATTATAGGCAGACTTTAAAAGTTTCTCAAAAATTTGTACAGAATATAGAACTGCTATCATTTCTTGAGAGATCAAATTCTTAGTAGAAATACAGGATTTATTTTCACTTTCCAAAAATAAAGTCTTTTAGTGTAGGATATTAACTAATGTCGGGTTAGTTAAGAGTATCCTCTTCCTCTATATTTATCGTACTATGTTTTCAATAAGTATACCGATTTCAAAAAATAAAAACAAGTTTAATACTATGGTAGATAAAAGAATCGTTTCCAGCATACCATTGAGCAAGAACTAAGGAATTCCATGATCATATGCATCAAGAACAAAGAAAAAAAGTATTTTAAGAATGGCATCATTTCAGCTGAAAGTTCGAAAGATATACAAATAGAATAATTGTTTACAACTATACATTCCAAGCGTAAGCTAAACAAACTGTGTAAGAAAATCCGAAATTAGTGCTCCCAAATAAATGTAGAAAAAATATATTCTTAGCAATAAGTCAACAGGGGAATACCACGCATATTTCAAGTGACAATTGAAGTAAATTTGGGTGGCTTACAAGTAATACGTCTTCTCGAAAGCATTCGATGGTCTTACTTACATCACATCACCCTCCCGCCCCCACTCGTCCCGGAGAAATAAGACTAGCGGAGGAGGCGGGGGCAGCAAAAGAAATGAAAACATTTCAAAGTAACTGGATTTTTTCTATCGAGGCAATTCAACTTCCTGGATATGGAACATCTTGACTCGAGGCAAGAAAAAGAATCAGTTCAAGTAAGGGAAGGGATACCATATGAAGACATCAAGAGTATCAAGAAGCTATTTCTTCTCTTTCTTTTTTTTTTTTTCGCTTTCAGACTTTTAATGTACATGTATTCTGAAAAGGATATTATTATGAGGTTACAACAGCACTACACTACAGACGAGAAGACGCAACTGGGAATATGATTATGAATGCTGGATAATGGAAATGTAGTTTGTGTTTTTATAGATGAAAAGAATAACAAAGTGAAGTTCAAAAGAAAAAAATAAAAACAAATCATACATGTATGACAATTTTATCTTTCTTAAATTGAATACCGGTAGTATTTATTTGATAAAATATGTTTCTTATGCATCAAGCATCAGAAATGTTTTTTTCTTAACGAATGATTTGTGAAATGTAAAGTAATTACCAAATAAAAGTTAATAACAATTAGCTCATTTTAATACTTTTTCGTGAACACTTTTAATTTATGCGAATAAGAAACAAAATAAATTTTTTAATTCATGAATCTAGCTTTTTGTTTTAAAAGAAAGTCTTTATATCAACAATTTTACACCTGAAAATGTATCAGTCATAAACTATAAAAGGAAAAAAGTAGATAACTCAAACCATAGCAACAAAAAAACCAACCAGTCAATATTTTTTCCCGGTATCTGTAATTAAAGCAAAAAAAAAAAAAAAAAAGAAAGAAAGAAAGAAAGAAAGAAAACCTACACAGAAATTTCAACAATAATTATAAAATTTTTCAACCGTGTGAATTTTCAAAATCGATAAAGCCTGAATCAGCAAATTAAGGATAAAAAATGAAATTTAATACAGGTCACTTTTAGTTCAGTTTTTCCCCCAATAATAATTCTCAAACATATATTGAAGCATATTTGATGTGCTTTATCCAATTGTAGTTAAATCTTAGAGTGCATCCTATTTTTTTACCATCAAACAAAAGTTAAAAGTATCATTCAGTTTATGAGAAACTCGTAAAACTAAGTAATAACGAAATGAAAGCCTTAAATTTCGAATAAAGTAAATAATAAACTAAAGTAAATTTCCATTCGGCTGAAGAACCATTTCATGTAAAGTCAAATGTTAAGCAAACTAAAACAGTTATAATTTTAACTCAGCGATGTTTACTGAACTCGGAAATAAAACGTCTACTAATAACTAATTCAACAACTTCTACTTCGATTACCCATATTGAATAAAAGTCTCCCATAACACGCATAGAAAACTAATACCTGAACTGTTTTGGCGTAATCTTAATATCCGATTGTTTGTTCCTATTCTCAGAGGTATCGCATTTATCCCAGGAAACTTTTCTGAAATATTAAAACGCAGAACGGGAAAAGGAGAGCACGCCGAGAAATATGACGTTGCCAGATGCAATTTCTTCTGCAATCATCCTTGCGGGGGCACACGATGTTGTTGCCTAATAGGATGGGAAATCGATACACCGGGCATGAACAGCACGTGCTCTCCATTCTTAGGCCTTATGAGAGTTTTCAAGACAGAAGATTCGTTTTCCCTGGTATGGATGATTCTTGAAGACAGATTCTAATGATGATACACGATAGAAATGTGGAAGAAAACAAGGAAAGGGGCAACAAATGGCACGTAAGAGCCATTCTGACGGAACACTGGATTTTTCTGTTTATGGCATTCGTTTTGTTGGATAAATGTTGGTGGGAGAAATTCGAAGAAAAAGATTTGGGACTGTGAGAGCATGAAGATTAATTTCACTTAAATGGTAATAAATCATATATTCTTGAGTGATGAGTGGAGTTGAACATCTTATAACGATCGATGCAGTGCTGTATGGTAAAAACAGCGGAAGCTGTACAGCACATGAGGTAAAAAAATAAGAGGGTATGCGCTGAAATCTTTAAGCAAACTTTATGGTTAACTTAGATTAATAGGAGTAGCTATGGGGTGGGATAGGAGAGGGTAATTTAGATATGGTAACTTCTATGTAACTTAGGTTAAAAATATAAAACATAAGTACTAAGAATTTTCATTTACAAAAATATATTCCATATATCTGTACCTCAGAACCAGTACGACGTAAGTCCAAAAATGGCGATTTTCACTTTTTTGCTGTATTGTATGTAGAACCTTATTCCGCATCGACCCCCATGAGAACGTTATTCTAGACAAGCAATTACTTCACAATATTTAGCAGTGTTAAAAGAGCGCGAGTTCCATCCTTTGCATGCATTCGGCAATCGTTTTCGCCCTCTACTGAAAAGTGACGAAAATGGACTTACGTTAGTCTGGTTCTGAGGTATAAGGGGAGACGCAAATTTGCCCAGAGAAAAGCACTGACAAGATGGAATATCAAATTTATCAAAAAACGCAGATGTTATACAGTGTCTTTCAAGACCAGCCGAAAGATATAGTGCGGTGTACTACAGAAATGGAATTGTACTACAGAATTGTGGGCCACCGAAGCGAATCCTGTTGTTACCAAGTCTTGTATTGGTAGCCAAATGAGATTTGTTACGGTTGGCGGTTCTTTTAGAGAGGCATGGGGAAGGATGAGTACTAATCGGAGCGAATGAAAGCAATGTTGAACTACAATGGCCCACGTTTCAATACTATTTTATAAGAAATAAAGGCAGCAAAGTTGTATTTAAGGTGTTTTTCAACAATCGCTAAAGCGTTTTGAATTACATTTTCCCCATATTTTTGTGTAAAGTTTATAAAAAAGAAAACATGAAAAAATATTTAAAGCTACTAACGTGAAGTAGATTCGAGACTGAAAAAATTGATGAAAACAGATTAGCATTAAAAAAGGATAAAAGGAAGATATCATTTTGAAATATCGGAAATTAGATACTAAATGGTTATGCTACAATTTTTGTTTAAGAAAAAATATTTGTAGCCCTTTCCATACAGATGACATGTTTTCGAGGCTAAAAGTTATGTTTTCTGGCCTTTCACGGGTATGTAACTTGAATACGTTTTGATTTTATTTAAAAATATTTTGTAAAAATGTTGAACGTATATTATGATAAAAATATTTTAAGACTTTATAGAATAGTTTATCTGAAGTAATGCCAAAGAATAAAAGAAAAGAAAACATACAGAAAATCAATAAATAAGAAAACAATAGTCATAATAAATGAGAGGAAAATTTTAAAAAATGAAAATAAAAACCAACAAAAAATGATAAAAACTTTCTGCGTGGAAAAAATGTGCAAAAACTTGACACTTCAATGATTGAAAAACTAAAATATGCTACATTGTATTACTTTCTTTGCTGCTTGAGAATATTAGCCATAAAATGAAAATATAACATCCCAAACCTAAGAGATTTCGGAAAATATCATCAAATATTACATTGATAGTCGGCAATATTTCATTCGCCGAGTACTTCTAAAGCAATTCCACTGCGATACTTAGTGTACATCCATGCAAGAGGTTTTTTACGACGTCCATCAGACGTCATTTTAGAGATCGAAGAGGGAGCAAAGAAATCACGGCACATCCTTGAATGTTGGCCGAAAACGATAAACGGAAGCAGGCTTCAATTTCGTCAAATGCATCAGAGGACCGTAAGAGAATCTCGCAAAGGCTTTTAGCTTTCAAACTGCTGGTTGTAGGCAACAGATACAAGTAGGTCGACAAAGAAGTGATAAATGATAGTCCATTCTCATCGAGTTGGCTTCCACTAGAACAGTTTTATTGTTTCCATTAACCAATCGAGCCCTTTCCTGCACAGGAAAAGTTATAAATGGCGAGAGAGAGAGGGTTATGGATGAATTACGGAATAAGGGCCCACTCAGCACTTTTGTTTCCTCTAACCAAAAGGTTTTACGAGTACAGTGAAATTCCTTTAGAGATTTTTTTTTGTCTGTCTTATACTACAAGAAATCGAGCAATAATGTTTGAAGGGGTACCTATAAAAAAAACCGAAATTGCTTTTAAAATGCTATATGTTTACCAATTTTTACAAAACGACCTTTTCCCAAAAAAAGTGGGTGATGTGGAAAATAATGCATTTCCCTGCCCCCAATTTTTCCACTGTTCTAAGCAGTTTTTGAAGTGAAGTAATCAAGAGATATAGCTGACAGCTTCCCCCGTTTTTTTTTTCTCCCCTTGATCTCTTCAATGTTGGCAAATCAATGTCCCTTTTATATACCTTTTCAATCGCAAAAATAAAAAGTCGCACGGATTCAGGTCAGGTGTGGTTAAGGTACCTGGGGCTGCAAAAATACGGCTCCTTTTTTTCGCGAAAAACTGGCAAACAGAGATGACTGTGTTTGCAGGTGCATTGTCGTAGTGGAAGAACTTCTCTGTTTGCAGAAATCGGGTCCTTTTTGGGGAACTCAAATGCATTGTTCACGCGTAAAAACATGAAACAACAAAACAGCTTCAGCAAAAACGATCCGTGCAGATGAACAGAACAAGTCTGGTCAATAACGCTGGGTATAACTAAATTGGCAATTGGTTGTGCTATGCACGCCTAGCGGCAGAAATGCGTACTACATAAGCTCCGCTCACGGGAATGCTATTTCGGTTGTTTTTGGGTGTCCCTCGGATAGTTTCAGCTAGCCAATTTTATGAATTCTATTTAAAATTCATTAATAATGTATTTCTGCAATGGTGTCGACATAATAGAGATATCTACACGATATAAATTTTTGAAGTATGTTCCCAGAACATTCTATCTAAATTTGGCCTGAGTGAGGGTCTTCCTTCAATGCTGCGACACACTTAGACTAAACTCAACTTTATCGGTTAAAATTAAATATCCATAATAAGACTGCAGCTGGAGGGGAGGGGCAGGATATTGCAGTATGATAACACTACTAAAAACCAACAAGAGACTAAAAAAGATTATTTTAAGAACATAAAGCTTCTCTGTACACAAGAAATAACGGATAGTGCATAAAGATATCAAAAACTGCCTTTTCAGCGCTTGCAAAAATATCTTGCTTCAGATATCGATTGTATTATTCAACTGCCAGGAATTTAGTTTAAAATAGTTCAACAGAAAGTAGTGATTCAGAAATATAAATTTAGAGCATAAATGGGGATTAAAATTAACAAAGGAACGTATTACAATCGTTTTATGTATTGCATTGTGCTTTCGTATCTCCGATTCTAAAATCATCAAAACACAAAAAAAAAATCTTGTAGTTTTCAAAACCATTTAAACTAAAAACGAAACTGAAAGTAAAAAAGTAACGAGAAGAAACAAGAAAAGAAAACAGGAAAAAACGATGCCTATTACATGGAAAAGTTAGAGTATTCTTTCAAGAATAAGAGTTCCCTATTCAACCCAGAACCCACTGCTCGTTATTCTTTCATATGAATTCTTGAAATTTGAACAGGAAGAACGGTTTTTGAGCATCACGATTACAATTTACCGGCTATTTTCTGGGAATAAATTGGCCTTGTGAATTGAGAACAAGATTTATAGTTTTCTAAAGTAAGTAAATTGAGATATATATGCAAAATGAATTTATAGACATGTATAGACTAAGAAAAAACATTACGCACACACTGCAAAAAATGAACTGTTGTTTCTGGCAGCTTAGGTTCCAATTTAAGACTGCAAAATGGGCAGTAATAAACTGTAAAACTAGCAATATTACAATTTATTACTGTAAAGTTAGCAATTTTACAGTTTATTGCCGTAAAATTTACCTGAATTATAGAGTCAAAACAACAGTATAATACTGGCAGCCGAGGTTCCAGTTTAAAATTGTAAAATGCATGGTAATAAACTAAAATTAAGCAATTTTACAGTTTATTACTGTAAAATTAGCAATTTTTAGCTTACCATAAAATTAGCTGTATTGTACTATAAAAAGAACACTCCTTTTTTTACAGTGAATTAAAAGCGAATAAAACACAGGTTCAACGTCAAAGGCTTATGATTTATATTTATTAAGTTCAATAGTGAAACGTGCATATTATGTTCTACGTTAGACTTACCATGTAAACATAGTAAAATAAGATAGTAATATGTATAATGCACAATATCTATGCAGTACACATCCTACGTAAACCTGGATGTTGACATCCAAACTTTCTTTAAAAGTTGTATTTGATTAAACATTTATTAGAAAGATAAGTAGTTATTATTTGGCATTTTTTCATTCAAATTCGGCGAATATATTAAAAAAAAAAGAAAGCTATTTCCAGTTCAAGTATTACAGATGAATAAAGTAGTAACTGCTTTTGACGGTGAAAGATTTTAAGAAACCTGAAAAATGTAGTTTTAAGAAAATAAGTGATAAATTCATTCATTTTTCTCCTACATTCTTTTCTTTCTTCTCCTGGTTTTGATGTTTTACTGTGGAGCAAAATAATTCAATTTTATCCGGGATTCGAATTATTATTCTTCTTTTAAAGGGCAATGATTGGATATTTTTCTTTTAGTGAATAAATCATTGCATCCAAAAGCAATTTCATGAAGTTTTACAGGTTCCGTTTTCACTGACAGGCAGGATACGCTTTCAAACAGGAATTGTTCGTAACAGTAAAATAAGCATTTTTGAATAGATATAAGGTAACGTACCCCAAATTTGAGACCCAAAAAACTTATTAGAGCTGACATCTTTCAATAGAACAAAAATTATAGCATTATTAAGTTTATAAAATAATTCAGCATAATTTTTTCTTTGGAAAGAAAAATTCCTTCTAAAGTATTCAAGAAAATTGGTAATGCTTTTAAGTTGTACTTGTTTTATTTAAAGATGTCAGCTTTAGGTAGTTTTTTGGGTGTAAACTTTAGGCACTTAATCTTCTTATAATCCTGAAGAAAAGATAAAAATTCATTCTAAAGCATTTTAGAAAATGGGCAATTCTTTAGTTGTATTTGTTTCATTTAAAGATGTCAGCTTTAGAAACTGCTTTTTATGCAATAACTTTAGGGCATTCTACCTGAATATAATTTTCGAGAAGAAAGAAAAACTCATTCTAAAGTATTTCAGAAAATTGGTAAGCTTTTTAGTAGTATTTGTTTCATTTAAAGATGTCAAATTCAGGAATTGCTTTTTGGATGTCAGAAACTGTCCCCTACAGGTGATATTTGAATTCCGGCGACATGTCTTCCTAGTTTATTTGGTGATATTTTGTTGTTGAGAAATTTTTAAAGCTTTTCTATCTGCTGTTTAAAAACAGCGTCGCTAAGCGAGAAACGAAACGAGATGCTGAAAATCCAAACTCCATAATTAGGGAAAGATATTTCGCTACAGCGCTTTTGCTCACGGTAGCAAGAAATCACCAAGATCTCTTAAAGGTCAATCTTTGGTTTTCGATTCTGCCTTGACAAAAACAAGGAAGTTGAATTGTTAGCGAAAATTGGTTTCACATCACCGACTGCAAAAGATCATTCTTTCCGCCATCTTTTGCTTCGCAGAGAACTTGAGTAGGTTTCTGTTGTAGGTAAAATTTCAGGGAAAAAATAAAAGAAAAAAGTCCCACTTGTCTGCCCTTAATGTCAAGTTCAATGTTGGAAAAAAGAAAAGAAATCTCTTGAGGATTAGCCGGTCAGCCGTGAAGACCACTGGACTACGTTATATGAGAGGTCAGATCGGAAGATATTAACTGCTGGTATAAAGGTAAAGAAAACGTCGACGCACACTTAAAACTTTTGGAAGAAAGTGGTATACTAGGTGATAGTCATCTTTTCAAGTTTCATGGATTGAATTCGTATGTTCATTTCATTCCACGGATTTTATTTTAATAGGTTAGTTAGGAGATGATAGTTCCGGAAGCGATTTTTCATATACATATTGTTTGAATACTATAAGCTATACATACATACATATTTATATCCATGCAAAGTCATAGCACTTTTGTTCAAGCGGTAGTTACAACGATTCAGGGCTTTAGTTACAACGAACTATCGCGACTACAAATGGATATTTAAAAAAGACATTACACAACAAGTAAAAACAGAGCAATATCAGGGCCGTAACCAGGCGTTTGTTTCGAAGAGGGTTTTATCAAACACATTTCTTGTGAAATCTATATGTTTAATAAAATTTGATTTCATATCCTAAATTTTATTGCTTTTTGTTGCTACAGATGCTTAAAGGGGATTAACATGAAAATGTAAAAAAAAAAAAAAAAAAGACCTGTCTTTTCGATGAAGGAAAAAAAATCTGATGCGTACGCCTCTGTTAACAGTTCTATGTCTTTTAATCACTCAAAAGGAATAATGCGTTTACTTATTAACAAGCATTTGAAGTAACACCTCTGAAATTTCTATTTTATGACACTTATACAATACGTTGATTATTGAGTTCGCACTTTCAAATTTAAAGAAGTTTGGTGTTTTTGTAAGTGGTATTCAAAATTCGAAGAAAAAAGATGTGTTTCTCTGTAAGAAATAATGTTTGTAATAACTATGATAAAAGTAAATACTACAAGTACACTGTACATTTGTGTGCTACACACAACACTTAATTTGTAGAATTATTTCAACAATGATAAGTTCATTTTTCAAATGAAATTGAACATTAAAAAAAACTAAAAATGAGTAATAATTTTTTCAGCAAAAAAAAAAAAGTGTGAAAACCAGTTTTTGGAATAGATTTGAAAAATTTTGGAGGGGGTTTGACCCCTAAATACCTTTCCCTTAAATACGGAACTGCTTTAAAATATTTAATCCTTCACAAACGGAAACATTTGTTTCATTTTTCTATATAATGGGACAACTAATATTTTGGTCACATCATGTGTGACTTAAAAGGGGAAAATGTTTCTTTGTCAATTTTAATTATTAATTAAAGGAACAAAAATTAACGAATACAAATTCATAATTTTTGAAGTCCTACATTTTTGGAAAACAAGTTTGCATTAGAGCCATTCCCCCCCCCCCCCAAAGCCGCCATTTTTACCCGCGCGTGACAGTATAGTCACATATAGAGACGTATAGTCACATTATACATAACCCATGTAACGAATTCTATCATATATTTACAAAAACAAGAGGGAAAACAGTACCTTTTCAGTACTCATGAAGAAAAATGTTTCATGCCTCAAAACAAGATCCAATAACAAGGAAACTTATCTGGAGTTGATAGATGTGCAAATAAAGAGATTAAATAAATTATTCTTACAACACATTTGATGAGGATTTCAAAGGGATATGCATCACTTACCTAAAAGAAAAGGAAAAATCATTATTATTATATGAAATCATTTCAGGAGTTTCATTCAATTAAATTTGCATCTAAAAATAAGTATTACAGAACATATAATTGTGTTAAAAATAATCATTCATCACAACCTTTTCAAAGTGAAATTACAAAATCTTTGTTGATACGGATTCAAAACCACGTAAAAATAAAAGAAATCGATTTTTAAACAGCTTAAGGCTACAGTGGGCAAATAAAATTGATTTTTTTCAATTATTGATTTATATGTCTAAAACTTTGTGTGCTTGTATTATTGTATATTTAAGACATCTAAAAGCATAAAAAACACAAATTAGTGCAAACACAATGAATACTTTTTTTTCAAATTTCAAATTTAAATATTTTTTAACAAAATTTCAAAATGTTCCAGGCGTCACAATTTTTTTTTCAAACTTTGAATTTCCACTTAATTTCCAATCATTAGGCATGATGGCACAAAACAATGCATTATATGCAATGTTTTATGAGACAGTTTATAAAAGAGGGCTGAAAATAAAAATTTTCAGTTGAAAAAATCATATACATTTTCATTTTCAGCCATCTTTTATAAACTATCACATAAAACATTGCATGTAATGCATTGTTTTATGCAATCATGCCTAATGATTGGAAATTAAGTAGAAATTCAAAGTTTGAAAAAAAATTGCGACGCCTGGAACATTTTGAAATTTTGTTAAAAAAATATTTAAATTTGAAATTTGAAAAAAGGTATTCATTGTTTTTGCACTAATTTGTGTTTTTTATGCTGTTAGATGTGGTAAATATACAATAATACAAGCACACAAAGTTTTAGACCTATAAATCCATAATTGAAAAAAATCAATTTTATTTGTCCACTGTAGCCTTAAAATAAAACGTACGTTCTTTGTCGAAATTGAAGTCGAATTCACTTTTAGGAACGATGAGTGCTATTTTGTTTTTGTATACGTAAATATTTTCTGATATTTTACAGCTGGTATTTAATTTCCAAACTAAGTAAAAGGTTTAAAACAAATGAAAAAAATATATTATCTATCAAAACCATGGAATACATATAACGATGCTTAATATCAAAACCTTATTGTTCAACAACAGCACTGCATTTTGTGTTACGTTCTTAAGGTTTTTAGGGATTTATTTACACACAAGCAGTACAGTACTAAACTACCCAAGGCGGCTAGTTTAGTACTATACTACTTGTGTTTGAATAACAGTATACATTCTCATGCCGTAGCTGAACTCAAGGAAATTATGCGTACAGCTGTGAAGGAAATCCCATTAAACGTGTTGGATTGGGTGGTGGAAGTTTTCATTCGACGCTGGAGAAAGACACTGATCGTGATGGCGAGCATGAAAACCAAGTATTGGCATGTATGGTATGGTAAATGACATACATTTTATTACGTGAAATCTACAGTCAATAAAATTTTTATTTCATGCTCTATATTCTGTTGCTTTTTGTTACAATGGATGTTAAACGGGTGAACAAAAAAGACTCATATTTTCAATGAAGGAAAAAAAAAAACGCGCATTCGAAGGAGTTCTTTTGAAATTTCTGTCTTACGGGGGGACACTTATAAGATGTGTTAAACATAGAATTTGGTACTTTCAGATTTGAAGAATTTTGGTGGTTTGTTTTTTTAGCGGTATTAAAAATTCGAAGGAAAGGTGTATTGTTAAGAAATTATGTTCGCAATAACTACAATAACAATAAAAACTGCAGAAAACACTTCATTTGTACTTCAATTATTCAATAGTGATAATTTCATTTTACAAATACAGTTTCAAAGTAAGTAAGAAAATTAAAATAAAATAGCAATTTTTTTTTTTTTTGGTGAGAAACTGAAAAGCATTTTTGTAATAGTTTTGAAAAATTTCGGAGGGGTTTGAACCCTAAAACCAGAGCAAATTTTTACTATGATTTTTGCATTGCGATTGTTTTTATTCGTACAAAAAGTTTAAAAATTATTTAGCAGGAGTTCTCTTTCAATACGCTTTGTTGCTCCTTTTTATAGTCCCCTTCGAAAACTTAGTTTAAAATGACTGACAGAAAATTGAAACCTATTCCGTTGGTAGAGCAGACAAAAAAAAAAAAAAACATTTCATTGGAATAATATAATACATTTGTTGTATTTGTACTTTAGTTAACAAAGGCTGTATGGATTAAAAGGCCTTTCTCAAGGGCAATCTGATGGGAGGACATGGGAGGCCGCAGTGACCTCCTACAAATTTCCTTATTTGTCAAATTTTGTTTAACGATTGGCCAATTCAAAAACAACATAGCATTACTACATTTTTCAATGATGACTAATATTTCTAATTAAATACAGGCATGATTGTATTGCACATATTTTATCATTTGGTAGAAAGCAGTATTTTATTTGGCAATTAGGGAATTGCTCCCTTCCAAAATTTTTAGTTCGAGACGCCCGCCCCTGGTCTTTTTCTTGTATTTTTTCTGCATTTATATGCATACAACATATATAAATATAGATAAATCGAGAATAAAAATATAAGAGAAAATTTTTAAAGCCTCGTAACATTTTAAAAGTACCTAGTTATTAGGAGTGATAAAGACTTTTATCCAGTGACTTTGTACCTTTTAGATTTAGTGATAACGTAAAAGCTGAATGAATATTCATGTTTCGGGGTAAGGAAAAGGCTAGCTGAATAAGTAATTAGGAAACTCTGGTTAGAGTATTTCTCTAGACGATGGGGTGAAACGGTTTTAAAATAAAAGATTAGCTGTCTAATTGATGCGAGTTGAATGAATGTTCAAGTTTCTATCTCGGATGAGGTTTTCGGTGCCTGAATAGCTAAACACGTATCTATTTATGCTACGTTTAATGAATTCACGTCTCTCACAGACGATTCGCTGCAGAACATTTTCTGAAAGAGCACAGAGCTAATAATTTCAACACACATACACCATAGAGATTTAAACAATGCAATACATTTTTAGTAAATGTTTGAAAATCTTTTATAAGTCTATATATTTACTCCCGTAGCCTTGTTAACTTATTTATAGATAGATATTTTGCATATCAATTTATCAATGTGTATCTATTATATTTCCTTAACTATTAGACTTTTAGTAATTAGATTTTGCTGTTTGACAAATTGTTTTTTATTTATCTGTGAACTAAAATTATATTTTACTTATCCCTTGCTGCTCTTGTATTATCTGTTTACTTATGGGCAATTCCATCCTTACAGACGTAACAATCGCAGACTTTGAACACAAATAATTCTGGTTTGGGCTGATGAAAGTCTTCAATTTTTTTTCCTGTAGTGTAACTTGATGATGTTTATGCTACATTAAATTTGCGTGCAGTTTGCTTAATTACAAAAAATACAGAAATTAAAAACTGCCTGTTACAGACGTAATTCACAAAACAGCAAAAACTCGAATATGTCATACAACTTACAATATTCCTCTAAATTATACGGAAATTTTGAACTTTTTTTTTAATACGTGTTCTAGAAACTTCAAGCCTTCTAAAACCATAAAGATTGTGTGGATTTTGACTGCCGAATTTGTGAAAAAAATTCATAAACTTGTTACGGACGAAACAAAGTAGTGTTACAGACGTAACATCTCTGATTTGAAAGTAGAAAACAATATTTTAAAGCAGGAATAAACAAAGATTTTTGTGATAAAACAATACAGTAGCATTAATTAACACATTATTTGAATATTTTAAGTTATACTGTAACAGTTTTAGAAAATTTGGGTAAGTCTGGGGGAGTTGAGAGCATATGCCGATATGTCAATATGTAACAATAAATTAATGCATCTTAAGACAATTATTTCCAAGAAAGATTGACACAAGAAAAGTTTAGAAGGGCCTTCACACAAATTTATTTATTTGTATTCTTAAAATTAATGCATAATGGGGCTGCTACATAAAAAAATCGGGAAAAGTAAATTCCTCCCTGGAATCAGTGATTGGTCTTAGGAGAACTTAAAAATTTGAAAATGTTGGATGATATAGCAGAATACTAGTACCAAACTAAAATTTAACCTTCTGGTGACAGTTGGTCAATTTTGATAATTTTTTTTTTTGAATGAAAAAATGTGTCCTTTTTCGTCCGACGTTTTCGAAATTCGAACGGCATTTTCGCAAATAAATTTCAATTACATGCCGACATAATTAAAAATTTCAAAATCAGAATACCAGAAACTTTAGTACTCGTACCATATTATGCTATATACATGTATTGCTCATCCTGTGCTTTTTACCTATTTAATTGGAAATTTACTTTTGCTACGGACGTAACATAGAGCCATTTGTTATGTCCGAAATGTTACGTCTGTAACAGCATTAATTTAAAAACTAAATCAGTTGCAATATTTTTAACTATGGTGGGCAATTACTCTAAGAATTTGCCAAAAGGACTATTAAGGGTTTTTTTTATTTTGATTTTTTAGGACGTAATGACAACTTTTGCTTCTTTTTTGTTACAGACGTAACATCAAACTTATTTTTTTCAAACTTCAATTACACCATTTAGATCAATTCAAAAGAAATTAATGAATGCATATTATTATAGTACCGTCTTAGTAGTTAAAATTGTGCTACAAGTAGTTATTTTTGTTTTTATTTTTCGATGAGAAATATGCATTTGAAAATGTGTTCTTTTTTCTGATTTTTTTACAAGTTCGTGAATATCGTACTTCCAACTAAGAAAACAAGCATTATTCTAACTCTCACCAAAAAACCAATGCAGGATTCTTAAAATATACATCTTAAGCTTTAAAATGATGTATAACATAGCAACATTTCTTCAATATGAATTTTTGACCAATTGGTTTCACTTTTCATGGAATGGCCTTTATGTATTCGTTGAAGTATACGCATTTTTATTATTTTTTATTTGTGTTTTTGTATTTTTTCTTTATTAACCTCTAAAGTTAATGGTATTTTCCCTTGTCTGCAGGAAGCAATAATAGCACTCAGTTAATCTCGTAATATGGGTGCTATAAGAACCGGAAATGTAGAGCATTATTACAAAGTTAGGGTCGCAGTAGTCAATACTATCACAACTAATGTTTAAGAAGGGAGTATATAGCACACAAAAATAAGTAAAAGGTCAAGTAATTCACAATATTTGTATTTCATTTTGCTGGAGGAATATGTGGCTTGGGTAATTCCACACACACGAGTGGGAGAATTAAATTACATTTTTCCTTACATTTTCACACTTGTAAAAATTGTTTAGATCTGAAAGTTTAAAATGTGCTAACCTAGGTAAAATGTTTTATTCACGTACTCTGTTAAACAAAAAAATAAATAAATACCTAGTACATTTTGTAATTGTTGTTTTTTAAATGAAAGGACACACTTTCGGACATCACTGCCAGAGTTCTCAATTCTAGCAAGAAATCTTCCAAATCTACTGCAATTTTTTTTTGAAAATACGTACTTTATTTTCTTTTTCTAATTCTTTTTCAGGGATAGTTTCAAGAAGAACCAAATAGTGGATCCATTCCAAAGAAAAAAAAAGTTCAGGCACAACCGCTCTATTTTTTACTTAGAAAATAATCTTTAAAAAATGTAACAAACAAAGTTGTGTTGCTTAAGAAATCCCACATATATGCATGATTTCTTAGAGGGGATATTTTTTTTAACTACACATTTCGAAATATCTAAAACTGTTTCTGTCAATTGCAGGACAAAATGTCTACTTCAAGTGGAAACGCACATGTGAGATCATCCTTACTCATCATACTCTCCCTCTTTTTTTTAATCAGTACCTCCTGCCCGAGATTTTTCATTCAAGGAAGAAAAATCGACCACGAATATGCTCAAAATGCACTAAATCGGAACTAGAAAGTATGCATTTAAATTATGTGCGCATAGGAAAGGAAAATTCGAAGAACAACTTTATAAGAACGACATTCTAAGTAAGTGTCGTCACACTTTGTTTTTAATAAAACAATGATTTTTCCAGAAGTTTAAACGCGGTAGGATGGTCTATTTCCTAAGAATTACGGCGATTGTCTCCACCAAAGTGGTTTCAACTCCCCTTGAATTGATTTGGAGCAATCTAAAGTAGGTCACTGTGTTCTCTTGTAAGACATGAAGATTTTTCACCAATTCATTCACTGAACATCTTTTATTTGTGACAGTGTAGCAAGAATTTCGTGAATTCGGACGCACAAAGCTTGGAACGTGACAACTTCAATAAGCTGCTGAAGTACTACATTCAGACATGAGTTTCTTCTTCCTGACAGGCTTTTCAGCTTGTTCAAAACATGCGTTTTGCATGTTTGGAGGACATTCCCCACCGATGTGGGAAGGGACGAAAAGTTATTTTAAAGTTATGTCACAGAATCAGTACAATATAGAAACATGGGTTTATTATTTTGAAAATATTTCCTCCTCTTTAGTTGCAAGGTTACTGGCAAGGGCGGATCCAGAAATGTACCAAGGGAGGAGCGAGTGTTTTTTTTTCCCTACTTGATCTCTTTTTTACCATATATCCTGGTTAACACATGTTTATTACAAATGTTTTGGTCTTCAATTTCGCAAAAGTTCCATTTCAGAGCCCCAAATCCCAACCCCTTCTCATTGTATCATCAAAGATCATCTAAAATTGCCTTTTTTGAACTTCAAAGTTGAAAAACTGCTGGAGAAGAGTCCCTCAAGGGAGGGGCGATCGCCCCTATCACCTCTCCCTTGTATCCGCAGCTGGTTACTGGGGATTTTGAACTCGGATAAAGTAATATAAGAGACATTAAGCTGACTTGAGACCATCCAGTGAAATCTGAAATAGTTTTTAGAACCAAAATTAAATGAGAAAAAAAATATTAATTTTTTTTGCTGTCAATAGCAATGCATCGCTATTCCCAAACAAATGCTAAAAGTTTGAAAAAAAATCAACTCACATTTCAATGAAACTGCAGAAAATCACTTTGAATAAATAGATTCATAAGAAACTTTATGCATAGCATAATCAATTCAGTTGCGTGAACCTGAATTGAGGAAGCACAGAAAACAAAGCGAAAAAGGAGACTTCACAAGTTAACCGAAATGTAATAATAATAATGAAAACATATATAGCTGGTTTTTCATTCAGATTCAATTCAGTTAAAGTCCTACATCGAATTTAACATGTGACGGGAGAAATAAGCTTACTTATTATTATTTCTTTTAGGTTTGTATATTTTTTGTTTATAATATGTCAATGGAGATTCTTAATATAAGATAATAACAATATAAGAATTTCGTAAAATTTAAAAATAATCTTAAACAGTTGTTTTTGAACGGCCTCAAATATTTTCATGCTTTTAACGTCAAAGAAGCTGTTTCCGAATTGGGTTAGGTGGAAAGTAAACTGAACCGCAACAGTTGGTAAAATGAACGAATAAGCAATGAAAACAAATAAACAAATGTCACCTTCATTTACTAAATGTTTCAAATTACCAGAGACAAAATAAAATAAAATAAAATGAAACGTTTTCTGATTTAACATTCACAAAGTGAAACGTTTAAAAACATTCAAAATTTTCTGACCGGCTAGTTTTAGACCCCCGGTAGGAACATCAACAGAAATTTCATCTTTCAGAGTAGCTTATTTACTTTGCTGAATAGAAAGATGAAATATGAAAGCAATGGGCAAACGCAACACCGAATTTTTCTTCTCCTGTTCTCATATTGAAGCAAGCTTATGCATACTATAGCATGCAGCGCTAAGGCTCTATTACTTGCTATGTGTTATAGTATAGTATGCAATGAAATCTTACGACCTCTTCTCCGTTAGTCAAACGTTTCAGTACCATGTGTTATGTGTTTCCTAAGTTCACAACTCAAAGTAAAAATTATCAAATATAACTAAATAATAATTTGTTTAAATTTTATCAAAACATCCTAATCGTAATATTAGCCATTTAAGAAAAGTAAAAATTAAAAAATACGCTGTAAAAAATATGTTGAAAACAGTCATCAACAGGTTAGTGGTTGACTACCATGTTAGTTGACGAGTCAGCTAGAAAAATAAATAAATAAAAGTAAATTGCAAATTATTATCGTGTCATTTGAAGTATCGAAAAGTTCGAATTGAATTTAAATTATTATAAGAAAGGTCAGTTCAACACTTTTCATCATTTATTTCATTGTTCAGCAAGTCGTTCAGCAAGTACGTTCAAGTACCCTTTAGAATCGATTGATTTAAAAATGCCCTATCTTCAAAGTTCTGCTTTGAAAGCAAATTAAAAAGCCATCACAAAGGATACTTTTCAAAATATGCACCCTTTATTTAATGGGCATTTTGAATAATCATTCTTCTTACTTTAGTAGCATGATCATGGAGCCATAGAAGCTGGAAAGGATGATGCATTGTTGGGAGCTCTTTCGATGATCAATTCCCGATTTAAGTCGGCTGATTCCCTGATCTTAATTTCGGTCTTCTTTTAAAGCTAATGACGAGTGACTATTGATCGATTCATTATTTAAAAGATTGAGCTGCCATTAACCATCCTGAAAATTATGTACTTTTCAGGTTTCAATTTCTCACACGCTTGAGATAGCTCGAATCTTCAGGGCAGATTTTATGATGTTAATTGCTTCTGGCTGAAAGGTTTATGATTTCATTATAAAGATTTGTGTTTAATTATAAAATGCATCGAAAGTCATTATCTTGTAATTACCTAATAAACGGCTAAAATATTATTCTTATGTGTCATAATTATTGAGAGATTGTTATTTTTTCAAAATAAAATGTTGAAACTCGTATTTTTAAAAATGGTTTAAAATGTTATTGGCATTAACAAAAAAAACTAAAATCATCGTCACTTAAAATCAGCGTCACGTAAAAAATTTAACATGCACTATTGCAACTTCGCTCTTAGCTTCTGATGGTTGGAGATCAATTATCTGACGTCGAATCAGATTTGGGAGTTAAGTTAAGAATTTGGCAAATGTGACGTATATGTAATCATGTTGTTAGTAAGAGGAGCATCAAATTCAACTAAAAATGAATCCTTTGTCTTTTGTGTGCATGTAGAGATGAATGCGGGATAGTCTGGGGATGCCCAGATCATGAATGAAATGGTGAAAACAGGACAGACATTTGAAGAAAGGCATTGTATCCACGAGCAATATGGCTAGGTATTTGAAAAATAATTATAATAAAAAAAAGTTTATGGTCCGCGTTCCACGTTGGAGTTCAAATGTGCATAAAAAACTTTGGACTATTAGTTAAAGAGCTTTAGAGGAACATTTAGTGGTGCAGGGGGATGGTTAGTGAGTATCATGAAAGAAGAGACTGCAAATAACGTAACTAACTTACATGGATAACAAACTTACATGCATGAAAGAAGAGACTGCAAATAACGAAAGAATTTACATGGTTACAGTTTAAGGTCCGTGCTCCATGTTGGGGCTCAAATGTGAAGAAAAAACCTTGGACTATTATTTAAAGAATTTCAGAGGAGCATTTAGTGGTGCAGGGGGATGGTTAGTGAGTATCATGAAAGAAGAGACTGCAAATAACGTAACTAACTTACATGGATAACAAACTTACATGCATGAAAGAAGAGACTGCAAATAACGAAAGAACTTACATGGATAACAAACTAAACTGAGGCATCTTATATGAAGGAAACATTGACGGTCATAGTCACTTGCGGAATTATAACTTCCTGATTGTTTTGGCTCGGCTGGCGACTATGGCTGAAACTGTTTCAAATGGCTTTAGACAGAACAATTAGCTCGACAAGTGGCAAAATGTGGACAGTGATTTTAAATTCCTGTCACATCAAATTTCTCAGAAAGCTCTAGTCGAGAGGACAGAAATGTTAAAGAAGTTCAGTTGGAAATTAATGAAAACAGTACTCCTATATAAAATACTAGTCGGGTACCCGGCCCTGCCCGGGTTTCTGCCGGGTAATGTGTTTCAGTGAAACTCATTCATAATTTTTTCAGCATTAAACTGCACATCTATATACATAAATGGCTACTTCTGTAAACAATGGCTATTTTTTCTGTCTGGATAAACTAAAAAAAAAAAAAAACTATTACACACCGTAAATACAAATGCAAGCTACAAATAATGTTTAGGTAAATAGGAGATGTTATAAGCTTGGTGTATTAAAATAAATATATATTTACAGTATCAATCGCTCTGGAGTCAACCATTTCCAAATATTGCACGTTAAATAAGTCCCATTATTAGTTTCTATCCTTGTGACTTCAATGGTGGAAACTCAGTTGGTGAAAACATTTTATGTATCCCAGCCCCCCCTCCAAAAAAAAAAAAAAAAGACTATAAACACTTTCTATTTTCTAACTGATGCCAATAACAATTCTCTCTTTTTTTTTTTAAACCCGGTATCGGTTATTGGCATAGATGAATATAAAAATTCTAAGAAAGCAATAAATTTCATACTTATTCCAGAGAAGCCTTGGTTCAAAATTTTCATTATTATCATTATTAATATTGTTGTTGCGAGGCAACACATTTTTGCAACAATGGACAGAAAATTTAATCATTTAATGGGGAAACTATATGAAATTTACTGTTTTCCATAATAACTTTTTAAAACTAAGCTTTTTAGAAATAAATTATAGCTTATCCTGCTCCCTGTTACTGTAGCTATCTACGGAGGAAAAAATGGTTAAAATCGGTCCAGTAGTTTGGAAGATTACCCCGGACATACATACAAAAAGTAGTCATTTATGTATATAGATTACGGAAGTTTTTTACCCGGCGGTATTCTTACGATAATTATTGAAGACGACGATAATGTCGTAATTTTTTCTTTTCGACGTGGTTGGCAAAAAATTTGTTATTAGGAATGGATATAGGAATGGATATATTAGGAAAATTAGGAATAAATATAGCTAAGCCAAAACTTCTAATTTTAATTTGATTGCATGCAGTTTCACAAGAAACTGCATGGAAAAGTTTTAAAAAAATCTTAGTTTTCATCAATGAGTAAATATTTATTGAATGAAAAATCTGAAATAATAGTATCCATGTATGTGCAAACACTAAAGAGTATTATGACCTAAATTTTTAAAAATCATTTTTTATAAGTAGTAAAAAGGTTGAACACTGGAATATTTCTCTTTTATTTTCATAAAGTTTTGTTAAAAAAATATGCAAACGTCTTTAAATTTTCATTAGTAATTTTCAAAAGAATAATGTACTTCTTTCCATTTTTCATTTGGCCAAAAAAAAAAAAAAAAAAGTCGAATCTTGTTTTATGCACTAGACTGCCGTTGTCGTAAATGATTCAACCATAACTTTACTGATAGACAGAACATTTAATAAAATATATTGAAAGTATACACATATAAAATATTACAGACACACACACATATTTTCGCTCTCATCTCTAAATCCGGGTCTCGAAAAAAGTAATCTTCCCAGAATTGCTCTTGACGCTTTCAGATGTCATATCCTCGACAGTCATATCGACTCTTGTTGACAATTCCAGAGCTAGATTTGTCCTCTCTAACCTTATCATCTCCGCATAGCCGATCGAAAAGACCATCCTTTGATTCGAGATGTCTCTCCGACCACCTCTTGCTCTTCCTCTCTCTCCCCTTGCGCAATCGATGCTCCCTTTCTTCGCAAAGCTTTGTATGGGGTTGAATCTCAAGTGATTCAGTGGCGGCGGGGGTTTTGGTTATTGAGATGCTATTGGGGGATCTGCTGAGCAAGTTTTGGTTATATACAGTGCTGAGAAGTTGTGATTGGAGTGGGAATATGTTGGTTTTAATTAGGATGGTATTATTTATCCTGCGACGGTTCCAGAGATTTTTGAAACGCCTATGCAAGCGTATGTCACTCGCTGAAAATCGGAAATAAACCTCCAAAACGTACTCAAAGAGTATTTTAACTTTTTGTGTTTTAAACAAAAATTTAGCTCCGTGAAATTTTTCTTAGCTTAAATTAGATTTGTGAAATAACATTTTTCAAAATGTGGATTATTTCATCCATAACGGGTATAAATAAGAATTTATAAAAGTTGTTCAGAATTAAAACGATGAAATACTTTCAAAATTATTAGACACATAATATGACTATTTGTTTCCTTTCTTCCCTTAATATACTTACATCTTAAACGTATTTATATCTTTATATATCCATTAAAAAGTTGAAATCTCAAAATTATTTTAAGTTGGAATAAAATTTAAAATGAGCTGTAAGAAAATAGAAAATGAAAAATAAATGAAAAATGTAGACGCTCAACAGTAAACTCAAACGCTTAAAAATTTCAAACAAAAACACTTTAATAATAAACTAAAAATGATGCAAATTCAATAAATACGTTTGTTTATAATTAACTTAAAAATAGTTCCAAGTCTTTACAACATTCTTTAAAATGTTTAAAATAGTCGCTATTATAATGATTGATAAAAGACAAAGTCTTATGAAAAAGCTTCAAAAGTTTCCAATGATAAAATATTTCACTACGCACTTAATATATACTCAACCGAAGGAGACGGTTTTATTTTTTAAACTTAAAACGAAAACTCATTTCGTTTCAAATATTTATTTAAAAACCCGTATTTAAGAGATAAATATTCATGTTAATAATTTTACCGCATCAAGATAAACTGAAACGAACCTTTGAATCTCAGGAAATATTTATCTCCGCTGTATTTACTTTAAAAAACGTTCTTTTGACTAGCTTTTACTTTCCATTTTAATATCGGACGGAATAAAAATGACTTTCAGTAAAATTTATGGGTTCAAGAATTCCTTTCCCCCCGAAAATTTAATAACGATAGATCAAAAGTTTAGATGGTTTGTATTTATCAGGAAGTAGTAAAACTAAAAATGGAGGAATGTATTTTTGTAGGACAGGATCAAATTTTATTTCCCATTTTTCTTTAAATGGAAGTTTTTGATATTAACGTTATTTTTCATCTAAGCTCTTGGTCTCATAAAATATACAGGAATATATCAAATTTTATTCACTAAGCTCTCTCGTAAAAGGAGTAATCATATCGTCATTTTGAAGGCATTGATGTCGTTCTTTGACATGTGATCTAGCAAGTCGCATACACTAATCGCTTTGTTATTTATTCTTTTAAAAGATCTTTTGAATTGTTAAAAAACATTATTTACTTTCAGGATAGCACTATTTATGCAATCTTTATTTACTCTTTTGAAACATGTCGAATTGATATAATACATTATTTAATTCAGGTTAGCGCTATTTATTTACTTATTTGAGTTGTTAAACAACATTTACTTTATGGTTAGTATTATTTATTTTCTCTATATTTCCTCTTTTGAAAGATCTTGAAATATTTAAGTTAAAATATATTATTTACTTTCAGGATATAATTATTTATTTAATCTTTAGAAAAAAACCTGAACTGTTGAAATACATTGTTTACTTTCAGGTTAGCACTATTTATTTACTTTTGAAAGATCTTGAATTGTTAAAAAACATTATTTATTTTCCGGTTATTACTATTTATTTCCTCTTTGTTTCCTCTTTTAAAAGATCTTGAATTGTTGAAAAACATTATTTACTCTCTGGTTAGTACTATTTATTTACATTTTCCCCCCTCTTTTTAAAGACCTTGAATTGTTGAAAGCCATGATTTATTTTCATGTTAGCGCTATTTACTCAATATTCCCATATCCATAAAACTTTAAAAATAATTTCTACTGCGACCTGCGGAAATATTTCACTTGCAAATGTATGGCGTTTTGTCGTGATTAACTAGCTATGAATAATATTAGTGGCCGTTAACTGTATTTGAACGATTGTTACTCAAAACAATGATAAACGTTTCGTGATTTAGTCTCTTTTAAGTTTTCAATTTGTTTAAAACGTTATTCGTTTTAGGTAAGCATCATTTACTGTGTTCCAAGGTTTGTAGAACATTTTGAATCATTTCTATTGTGATTCTAGAGAATGCTCCACTCGAAACATAACGTGTTTTCATGATTATTTCGCTATAAACATTACTAGTTACCGGATGAAATGTCGGAAAATTCATTTTGTGAAATGAATGTGAACGCTAACAAACATGTAATTTGAAAAGAAAATAAAAACATGGACGAATTGAAGTACTTTCAATTTGTTACCCCGTGGAATAAACCTCGGGGTTAATGCAGTTACTTTAAAGATTTAACTGGATTTGAAACGAACTGTATTGCCGGCCATCTTGTCTAGTGGTCAGAGAAATCTGCCATGGATAGTGTGGCCCCGAGTTCGAGTCCCGGCTTGGGCATGGATGTGCTTTCTCTCCTGTCCTTGTCCTTTCTTTGTATGAATGTGTTGTTGTGTGAAAGGTTGCCTACCCTATGAACGGGTACCTATGGCATGCGTGTACTGTGGAAGTCGGACTTCACACCAAATAACGGTACAGTTGGAAAAGTGAAGCAGCGCACCCCAAAAAAACGAACTGTATTTTCCAAAATCAACTGTCATCTCAGTAAATAATCAGGACTTGACCTAGCCATTATGCGGACCTGGTGCAAGAACGCTTACTGCCTTTCAACACAAAATAGCTCATTTTTCATAACGCATGATAATATTTTTAGTAGTTATTGTGTTTCATTATGTATTATCACAGTAACGCTACACACTCTCTAAATACACATTTACATTAATACTCATACTTGTTCCTTCAATCTATGCACTTTATTTGTATTATTACCACAAGTCTCAAACATCTTTATAGTAGCTTCTTCAATTCTTAAAATTGAAAATTGTTAAGATTAGTGGCACAAATACAATTAAAAATGCTCTGATATATATATATACACACACATATATATATATATATATATATATATATATATATATATATATATATATATATGTATGTATATTACGTATATATATATTTCTTTTTTCAATGCAATATTCACTGCATTTGTACAGACTACAGACTGCAATATAATTTTAATACAAATACTATACAATAATTTATTATTCAACGATAGTGAACGTTAATTCAAAGTGTAAGTGACAGAGAAACTAAAGTAAAATAAACAAAAAACAAAGTAAAAGTTTTGTTTTTAGTATTGTATTTTCAAAGCTTAATACACGCAAACTCTGTTTTTAATTCAACGGTGAAAATAAAGAAAAAAAAGGAACCTTAAACCACCTCAAAGCTCCTAACTCTTTGCAATACGCCACTGACCGAGGTTAACATTTTTTCTCAGTATTAAAAAATAAAAAATTCATTTTGAGATAAAAGAGCACTTTAAAAACTTCCAACTTGAACATTATGGGAACATATCGTACTTCAGCTGTTCAATTAGTAAGAAAAATAATAATTTCAGGATGAATGGTTCTGAATTACAAATATGTTTCATACCCATCGTCACATTATATGTTTGCCATGAGGTTCTAAAAGTAAATTACAATATATGCTTACTTCCTTACTGTTTACAAAGGTTCAAAGTTTTCAACGAAATTACTTGGTGCGAGCTGAATTTATCAACTTCTTTTTGGTTTCAGCTATTTATTTAGTTTCAATTAAGTTCTTACAGAAACCAATTTTTTTTTTTACCTAAAGTATTATATAGCCATTGAGTACTTATATTTTCTCATATTTTGAAATAGAAAATCGAATAAAAGATAAAATTTAATTTGTTCGCCGTTCTAGAGTTTGAATACGCCTTCTCGCGATGATTTAAGAAATTAGTCAAATAGAGGTAACATTGCAATTTGGCGCTTACAAGGTAGACGTCTGATTAGACAAGTGTGATTGGGTTGGTCTTTATTTTAACTCTTTCAGCAACCATTGGCCACAAACTGCAGCACCTCCAATAGTATATTTGAATCGCCAATTACATTTGTTCTGTACAATGATGTCTAGACGCAAATCTGACTTGTTATATTTTTTTACTTGTGCATCTTTTCTTCTCAGAGCTTGATGTTTCTTCCCCTGAGTAAAACTGATCGTAGTTGTTTGTTTGTTACTTTTATTTGTTTTCAAATGCGTAGTTTTCTTATCCATGAATTATTGAGCATTAAATGTTTTCTTTTAGTTTTGCAGACAGATTCGACTCACTCTCTTGGAATTTCACAGTTCTACTTAAAGTAATTAATTAAAATTTTAAAATGCGAGGCTCTGATAGTTTTTACACTTTTAGGAGATTACCAAGAGGAAGAAAAGGCGATAAAAGCAGAAGATGAATTTTGAAAGCCTACAGCTCGACTAGTACATTCAGTCTGTCCCCGTCAGCAACATACATCTTTGACGTATAAGAACCAACATTTTATTCACTACACGGTATAAAAAATAGATGTCGTTTTTACAGTATAATTAATACAGCTAAGTTTATAGTAACAAACAGTAAAAATTGCTAATTTTAGTAATAAACTGTAAAATTGCTTGTTTTACAATTATAAACTGTGAAATTGCTAATTTTACAGTTTATTGCTGTGTATTTTGCAGTTTTAAACTGGAACCTCTGCTGCCAGTATTATACTGTTGTTGTTACAGTATAATACAGTTAATTTCGTCGTTATAAACAGTAAAATTGTGGTAATAAACTATAAAATTGCTTCTATACAGTAATAAACTGTAAAATTGATATATTTACAGTTTATTAATGTGCATTTTATAGATTTAAACTGGAACCTCTGCTGCCAGTATTATACTGTAAAAACAACGGTTTATTTTTTGCAGTGTAGATTTTATTCCATCTTTCTCAAAAAGACTCACCTCTTCAGCCTCATCGTCGTCTTCCTCGAATTGTTCGAATCCAGTAAACACCTCAGACTCCGGGGTGGCAGAGCCGATCCGCCGCCTGGCGGGTTCGGCCATTCGAACGCCAACGCAGACGACCCCCTTTCGCAGCCGCCGCAGACGATCGACCTTCTGCTTCCCCGCCCCGGCGACAGGGGAGCAGCCCCTCTGTTTGCGACGGCGCAGACGGGGGCTCGTTCGAAAGAGGGCGCCCCGGATGAGAACGGGGGTCAGGGCTTTACCCCGGGCTGAGTTGCATACGGGACGTTACAGGGCAGTCCGAGTCATGATCGTTTTTCGGATCATCTACGGTTTAAAATATTCTTTGAACCCCTGATATCAGGTACTCATTGCGAAAAAACGGAAACGGTAGAACGAAAAATAAATGCTGTGTTTTGATTCTTGAATTCTTCAGGAGAATCAATGGAATCACTCTAGGTTCCGAACGTACAATATGCAGTTAGTGTAAGGATACCGTATGTAATGATTACTTTTGGTTATTGTACTTTAAAAAGCGTCAGCAAGGCAAATCATGCTTATTTTTTGTACCACAATCACTTTCAACTCACATTTTATAGAGTGATTGCTATAAATCTATTCACAAACACAAGTCTTGCTTAATCCACTATCATAAACATTCTAAGGGCCCTGCTCCACATCAGCGGAAAACGCGACCGAAACCGAAGGCAGAAACCAAAAATCCAGGTACTTTCCATAGGAACACTATTTAATCCATTTTACGTTTCTGCATTATTTTTCTGCTTTGCATCAATGTGGAGCAGAGCCCTAAGAGTATTAACTGCTTTTGTTTAAGAGCAATATCAAATTTTTGACCTAAAAATCTGATTATTGAACGTAGAAGAAAAAAATAAAGGGAGATGCAAGTGATATTTGAACTTTTTTTTTTGTGAAAAAATTGTTTTTCGAGGACAAACTAAGGGTTTTCAGTAACAAGAAAGGATGCTCAATCTGTTTTTCCTACCTTGCGAATGGAATACTGTGTGGTAGGTCTGATGATGTTTTTGACTATTTATAGTTTTTTTTCGAATCGCTGTTCTTAAATAGCATAACGGTAACATTATGCTAATATTGGGCACCAAAAATATTTCAACTGAATGTTAAGACCTCGCACATTCCCTTGAATCTTTTTCTATGAAAAGTTTTGGCGTAGCTGCTCAAGTTCAGGATAATAGGTGTGAATCTATTTTTTTCTTTTTAAAAATAAACTTCAAGTTATCTATTCAGACTGCCGAAAGAATAAAATAAGATTACATTTGGTGCTTGACGGGCATTTTAAAGTCACTTTATAGCAATTTAATTTCTTTAAAACTTCTATTTAAACTCTGTCCTCTCCATCGACTATAGCAGACAGCCTTTCTTCAAACTGTTTTTCGATTTTATTATTTTTAAAGCAAAATTGTTTTTAACAGTGTCCATTTTGAGTTCCACAGCTGTCCTTTCCCGTATCGATACCTTAGTTACTTTCCTCTCTCAGTTGTTATTAATCTCCTTCATCACCTCTTCCTGATTTACAGCCATTTCCGTTACTTTATGAATGGTTTGATCATTTTTCTTATAGGTGTATTCACTGGTATTCCATTTCTGACATAAAATTGCAACGAACTTATTGTGCATAAATAATAGAACACTCAATCCAAAAGAAAAAGAGAAATCCATTTCTTGGATGTATGTCATAAATCGAAATTATCCCAGAGGATTACAGGACAAAATCAATTTAAGAGAGAAAAAAAAAAGGAAAAGTGAAAGAGTATCTTTCAAAGCAACAACGCTTTCAGACAAAAAGGAATACTTGAAACGTGAGGTAAAAGCTCTTACAGGATCAGCGCCAAACCTGAATTTAAACTGCAAGAATTGTCAGCGCTCTTTTTGCACAATTTTCTTGCCCCAAAAAATGACGGTGATTCACATGGTCGAAAATGATCGGAACCATTTTAGACTTAAACCTGGTAAAACTTGTAACTTGAAACCAGAATCCATTTCCAGTTTCACATTGGCGACATTTGGTACTTTTCCCATTAAATCCAATGCTAAATTGTTGTCGAGATTTGGCGCGCTTCCCATTAAGTCTCTGTAAAACAGTCTTTCCTACCTGCATTCGCAGCATAGCAGATATATAAAATTTCATTGCTACTTAGCTTTTTATAAATGCAATTTCCGCCACTTCTAAGTAAATTAAGAAAAATGTTAATTTCATATCATGAAGCTTAAACTATATGTCGAAACAAGATTCACGCGTTCAAGGGCGTTTTGAGTAAATAGAACACAAATAGTATTGAAATTTCACCTTTATATTAACTCAAGCAAATTGTAATCTTTATATGAAGATTGAAATTTGTGTAAAAAAATTGCTTATTTAAAAAGACATTCCCTGGGCCGTGGTAGCACGATCGGTAAGCCGTAGGAGTCGTAACCGGAGGGTCCCGGGTTCGATCCGGGATCGGCTAATGGTGGCTGAGTGACTTAAAATAAGAGTCGTGGTCAAAAAGTCTTCCAAGTGAAACGATACCTCTGGGGATACTAGACTAGGGGTTTGCTCGGCCCTAGTTCTGGGTCAAAAGAACAGAGCGCTCTGAGCTTTCAGACTTCCACCTAAAATGGTGCAGTTAAAACGAAAGCCGTACTTCTTCCGCCTTAAATTGGGTAGATATGTTTATTCGGGCTCAGGTACCCGTGGTTTCAGAAACAACGAAACAGACATTCCCTTCAGTATTTAAACAGCATCATTTATTTCAAGCTTTTTTTTTTTTGATCACGTTTAATTATTTTATTACTTAAGAGTAGATAGAGAACAATCGTCCCCGGAAAGAAAGTCCAGCTGCACCGAGCGTTATCGCACCGCATTCATGAAAGTTCAAACCGATATCCAGCTCTGGCGAGAATGATAATAACGAAAGCGATCACATAAAGGGGGATTCCTCGTTAACATTGCCGCCCCGAGCCAATAGTACAGATGGCAATGAAAGTAAACACGGAAGAGAGCGAGCACGTTGCGTCTCTCTCTTCTTTGTTGACCCGCGTATCGATCGATAGAGGGGCTTCTTCTGGAAGCCCGAGCTTTCTCTCTCTCTCTCTTTCTTTCTTTTTTGCTTTCTGTTCTCCAGGGGTGTGGAGATGATTAGATTTGTGTGATGAACAAGTTTTGACTCTCGGCAAAGATTGATTTTAAAGACTAATAACCTACATGTTCTGTACAGACAGACACACATACACTACATTATATATACATGCATACACATACACACATATACAGGGTGTCCACTCCAATCGTGGACCAATAGCTAATTTCTAAACCGTTAGAGATAAGCATATAGTTTATTTAGGAAAAAATCTCCAAATTACGAAAGGAATTTTGGGTCTATTCAATGCTTTTCAAAAAATCAAATTTTGAAAGAGTTACGAAATTTAAATTTTTATACAGCCCCCCAGTCCTATCAATCATATTTAATAAAACATTCTTGACACTGTAACGTTTAAAACTAAAAAAAAATCACTCTTCTACCACAAAAATTGACCGAGTTATGACGTTTTGAAAAATCAAGATTTTGAAGGCTTTCGCATACGGTCCCTTAAGCGATCGCTCGATGACGTCATGAAATAATGCAAAATCTTGATTTTTCAAAACGTCATAACTCGGTCAATTTTTGTGGTAGAAGAGTGATTTTTTTTTAGTTTTAAACGTTACAGTGTCAAGAATGTTTTACTAAATATGATTGATAGGACTGGGGGGCTGTATAAAAATTTAAATTTCGTAACTCTTTCAAAATTTGATTTTTTGAAAAACATTGAAGAGACCCAAAATTTCTTTCGTAATTTGGAGATTTTTTCCTAAATAAACTATATGCTTATCTCTAACGGTTTAGAAATTAGCTATTGGTCCACGATTGGAGTGGACACCCTGTATATGCAGTCAAACCTGTCTGTCTCGAATTTCGCGGGACAGAAAAAAATTCCAGATACGGAGGCTTCGAGATAGAGAAGTTGTGATAAAATTTACAAAAATGAGCAATTGGAACAAAGTCAAATACTTAATGGATTGTTTTGCATTGATATTGTTGAATATTTTTCTGTTAGACATGTTGTGAGTCCACGTTTTACTAATTGTGATGACTATATCGGTAGCAAGTTAATGCATACCTTTAAGTACGAACAGTCTTTGAATGATTGTGCAAAAGATGATTTTTGTCTCCAAGTCATTTCATTGATAAAGGTGGCTAGAGATGAAATTAGAAAATGAGAGTCATCAAAATTCGAGATATAGAGGTTTTCGAGAAAACTCGAGATAAGCAGGTTCGACTATATATATATATATATATATATATATATATATATATATATATATATATCCACAAGCTTTATATGAATCAACAAGCTTACGAGAGCATAATTTAGGTTACATAAAGAAGAATTGCATACTATAAACTAAAACATGTAGCATAAAAAATTATGTAAAACGTGCGTGCTCAATTTTATTTTTTTATTTCAAATTAGACTGCTCAATCTATTCACCTGAGTTCATAGCAATAAATCATTAACTATTTCATAATTACACATTCGAGATCTACTGCGAGAAACATATTTAAAAAAAATAATAAACAAATCAAATGCAGCAATCTTGATTCTGTAACAACAAACATCACATTAATAATGTGAGACTTACTCCCTTAACAGGTAAGACCGGTTACACCTCTGCCACATCATGAAGTGAATTACACGTTCAACATCTCGATCGAAGCCATCCTTAATCAGAGCTCAACTATCCTTCATACAGATTTCCCAATAGATCTAGCTGCCTTTTCGGCCAAGTAGTGGTCGATTATTCATAGCGAACTGGATATTTGATCTGATGAACTAGGGAAAGGAGCTGTGGAATAAGCTTAAGGAGTTCATTTCCCAAGTTTTAAACTTTTAGAGTTGGAAATTCAATAGTTTATAAATTTACGTACCTTTAAAAAATCTTTCTTTTTTTGCTCGAACTTTTTGACATTTTATTCCTTTTTATAGCCAATTTTATTCAACTTTATGCATCGCACTATTGATTGGAGCTTACCTTTAAAAATCTTTTTTTATCCGAACTTTTTAACATTTTATTCCTATTACAACATTGGGCAACATTTTAATGCCTATTAAAATTACAAGGGTTGTTAGTCAGTCACGATGGGAGGGACTCTTTTCTTCAGTCAAAACTTAGGGTACGTACACGAGAAAGACAAAAATAAATAAATAAATAAGTAAATAAAGTTAATTTTCGATACAATGACCTAAGAACAATCATGATTTCTGTAGAAAGTTCTAACTCAATGTTCTTTGCATTTCTAATTATGATTTTCATAGTTCATTACAATAATAATCTCATGTAACGAGTTGAAAACAATGCGTATCAAAAGTCATGACAAGTGCATTGTTTAATGAAGACGAATATTAAAATTAGTTCCACTGCAATAAATACAGAAGCCGTGATATGTGGCAATGAATATTCTTTAACAAACAAAATAGAGTGCATACAAAACTAAAAAAATAATCCCAATTGAAATTTCTAACATACGACAAGATTTTCCCATCTGTTTGAGAATTGTGATCTTATTGATTTCTCCAAGTCGAGTTTTTAGGCTTTGCGTGTGTACACAACCACACAAACCAGTGTAATTTTTTCAAGCATGGAAAAACGAGTACAAAATAATTCCCTTTTCACTCAATACTTCTTATACGAGACAGCAACTTAAGTTGACACTGAACGTCACTACGGGCGGAGTCAATAAGAGCTCACAAGCAGTTAGCGATCTCCTCTAATTCGCCAAGTAAGCTGTGACGTTTTATCTAGCTCGTAAATTCATAGGCTAACGTCACGCTGACGTCACGATGTTTTTGTCAAGAAACCTTGCAGTGTAATATAGCTATTTTGTTCGATTTATACTAAAAAGAAAACACAAATGTCCATGCTATTATGCTTCGAAATTATCAAGTGCTTTTACTCATTAGTACAAATTAAGTACATTTCCAAAAAGGAAAATAGATGCATTTGTATTACAATAATATTTAAATATAATCTTACAACTAAAAGATAGAATAATTTCCAAACTAAGCCATTCTTAAGTTTACTGCAAAGTCTTACAAAGCGCTGTCAAAAATAAATAACCATAAAAGTTTTAGTACGCTTTTATCTTTTGTCATTAAACTGAGGAATATTAAATTTCTAGCGAAAAATCAGACATTTTACTTCTAATTAAAATAAAATACATTTACGAAAAACTGCGGACTCTTGACTTAATCTCAAATTCATAATTGTATAAAACATTTTCCGCTACATAAGTGAGCGAGCTAAAGGAAAAAAAAAATCATGGGAATAATAATGTTACTTTTAGCGGAGATTCAGGTATTTTAAACTAATAAAGAAAATAATTACCACAAGCAAAGTAAAGTAGCAAAAAATAAGAAAGATGCAATAATTAAAAGGCGTTTAGAAGCATTACCGAATAACAGCTTAGTCGGCAGAATGTGTTTTGAAATTTTAACTACAAATGTTTGAAAAAAATTGAGAGAATGAATTTTGATAAAAATGAACAATTTTAAGTAAATGCGAAACCATTATAAGGCAGTGAATTCCCTTGGCGATGGAGTTTGATATTTAATGCATTTTTACCGAAAGATAAATATTTCAAAAATTTTATAGATTATTTAAGAACGAATTGTTTATAAAAACACATAAAGGAAGTAAATAAGTTTTTTTCCCATTTCATTTTCAAACACAATGTGAAACGAAATTGTAAAATACAAGGAACATGTTTTTACAGCTACATTTTACATTCTGTAAACCTTTATTCTTATTTAAACGCATAAATTTTTGACTTTCGGAGAATAACTTTTAAATTAAGAATTGAGTACTGATAAAAAATGAATAAATGCATAAATGAAACAAATAATTAAATAAAAGTAAAATAATTAATATGTGCGGTGAAAAGGCAAACTTTCTATCTCATAGTGATAATGAAATTCTGCAAAAATATCTCGGAAAAAACACGGAAAATAATAGATTTTCACTTTAGCAAAATAAGTTGGATGGTAGCGTTCGTACAATTTTTTGAAAGTCGTTTTCAAATAAATAAATAAATGGTTGGGAGGGTGTTAAAAAATGAATAAAATCAATACATTTTCTTCATAAAAAATAGTTTTTTCTCATCTTTTTCTTTTTTTTTAAACACTTGTGCATTTATTAGACTGGGTGGGTGCAATAAAATATTATACGGTCCTAAAGTTGTGGTATGTTACGAGTAAGAAAAAAAGCCCTAAAATAATGACAGAAGACTGTCCACAAGTTATTCAGCTATTGCGTGCCATAAAAAGAAATCACTGAGCGGAAGTACTGAACCGATATGGGAAACATACATTACAAGTGATGCCAAATCGTAAAAAAGTTATACCAGTTGGTGTCGTCAAAAATAGATCCTCCAGCTTGACCATGAAAGAAGTATGAGGAAGTTTGCTGAAAGGAAAGGCTCTAATTTTTATTTTCAACAACCAAAGAGTTACGACTAGCGACGATCTTAAATATACCGTATCGATAACGCAAGACGAAGAGTAACGAATCTTGAAAGCTTTACGATTAAATGCTATCGGTTCTAATAATGAAACGTCTGTTCTGAATGAATAGAGATAATACAATTGAAAATACTAAAACAAAAAGAATCTCGGATTTGTTGAGCGTCGGGTGTAAGGGCGGATCTTGCTTCGAGTTTAGAAAGGTTACTTAAATAATGGACACATAAATCAGGAATTACCCCCCTCCCCAAATGAGCCCTGAAGTTCATTCATACCGGCCAAAAAAAATGTGCTAGTTTTAGTAAATTTAGTTTTCAAGAATTATTTTAGTGAATTCACTTTTTAATTTCATTAAACAAGTTTTTTTTACATTTTCGACTGCCATTTTCAAATGTTTTTCCATTTTCTTTTTTTCTTTTTATCAAAACATACTGGAAGACCTCGGTGTGAGAAGTCGACCCAGTGGACAGTACTTTTTTTTCCATAGACGGCAGAGCTCCAATAAAGCAATGTAGACCAACAAAGGTAACTTTTCCTTTTTTGATGTAGGATGACAAAAATTAGCTAGACAAGACTGATTATATCGTCTTCAAAAAGCCTACCTGATGCTAAAGAGTTATCAACAAACAGTTTCTTATCAACAGGCAAAAGTGTAGCAACAGGTGTTGCTGTCGTCCTGTAATAACGATAACTCTGGGGGTGCTGGGTCAAGGGTTTGCTTAGCCCTTGGTCTGGTTCAAAAAGAACGTGAGCGCTCTTCAGGGCCCTATCCCGGTTAAACCACGAGTTGTGGTAGGTACGGGGGGCACTGGAGCGTGTGATGTGTGATGTCGTCATGTAAAAATTGTCTGACATCATTTTTCAACAAATTTTGTTTCTTCGTAATTCACTGTAGTTTATTAGTATAAAAAGTTGCTAATTGATATAGAAAGCCAAATTTACAGCCGGTGAATTCAACCAGAAAAATCTTTGGGTACCGTCATTTTCATCCTAAAATTTGATACTCCTTGGAAATTAGATTGTAGCCAATAAGGCCATAATTGACATTATTACAGCTCCGGTATCCTTATCGAGACATCGAAGGATCGGGTGAAGGGTATGATCCTGTGCCACATATATGTGCACGAACTGTGCACAGGAGTGTGACCCCCATAACCCTCAAAACAGAAAAAAGAAAACAAGAAATTATCTGTGCCCCGACTGTGACGATTGATCTTTTCCATTGAAATATGTATGGAACTTTGCGTAGTGTTTTTGTTTTTATTTTCATTATAAGTAGTTTAATGTGTTTTATACTGACAGTAAAGAAATTTTCAATTTTTTATAATACGTTGAGAGTACTTTTTGGCGATTTTTTCAATTTAACATTGTGTATCCGTGTTCTTCTTTTAAGGCAAAACCGCCCATTTTTCTTATGATTTTCTAGTGAACAGCCAGTTTTTTTTTCAACAGCGTAACTAATGCTTTATTAAATTCTATACTTAGATATGTAGAATATCAGTGTGTTCACTCTTTAATTTAGTTTTCCTTGGCATATTTCCGCCAATACAGATGCACGCAAAAAATTATTAAACGTGTTTATGTTATGACGTCAAATTTTAACATATTTCAGTATTGAACTAGTAGGCAGCGATGTATGAAATAGAAGGAGAAAACGACAAAATTTTTATTTAAAAAACGATTTTCACTGCTGCCAAATTAAGAACGAGAAGCAGAGCAGCATATTTTTTTTTTTTTATTACTTCGATTCGATGGTTGCAGGTGCGGTTAACCCCAGCTTTATTTTTCTCTCATAATATCTACATGCATATTGGATGACAGATTACATCCAAACTAGATGCATTATTATTGAATCTGCGTTAGGAACCAATGGAAATGTAACTCTTCTTCAATACATCAGTGCAGGTGGCGAATTATTAATGCAAAAACAAAATGGCACAAGATTAATAACAAAAAGTTTGCTTGAAGATTTAGGAAGTTCAAAATTTCATTTATCAAAAATGGATTTTTCTCGTTCAGAGTATGTTATTTATCTGGAAAGTTTTCCATCAGTTTACACGAGAGGAAAAAAATGTAATTTTCCTTCCTGTGAATCTTATGTTCTTCAATTCGTATGCATGAAATGTCGTTGAAAAAAGATTTCAGAGACAAAAAAAAAAAAAAAAAAAAAAAAAAAACGTCCTCCCCTATATCCTTGTAAAATCCATTTGTATTTCCACATGTTTCTGACTCGGAGGAGGAAAGCCTGAACTTTTGTTGCTTTTTTTTTTTTTTTTTCATTTTTTCTTCTTACTACTTCTTTTCTTGAAAGCTATTTTGCTTTTGAAGACAGAATTCGAAACAATAGAATGTAATATTTTAGGAAAGTCGAGTAAAAATAGGTCGGTAGATGTGCAAAAGCAAAAATGCTTTTTGCCAGGATTCTTTTTAAAAGTTGCTTTTTCAAAATATGTTGAAAGACATCAGTCGATACCTTTTTTTAAAATTAAATCTGTTTTACACATTCGCGTTGTTCGCATGCAGTATTTAAATAAAATGATTTTGTACTCAATCTAGTTAGAAAAAATGTATAAAATGAGCATCAATTCTAAAAAATCGTCTTTCTAAAATAAATTTATTATTAGTCATAACTTTTGCAGGCTAAAAAAATAATTTCAGTTCAGCATCGTGTATTATCACCATACGGCACTATTTTGAGAAGCGATAATAGTATTTTTACTACATTTGGCAGCATTTAAAAGAGCTAATTTTTTACTCTTTTGTTTCATTAAATAAATTCATCTGGTCATTCTACCTTAAAAAGCAATAAACACTTACATTTTAAAATTATTTACTTGTATTAAATTTTTTGGAATTATTTTATGAATAACGTCGATTTTGTTTTCGTTTGTTAAATCATCTAAAAAAAGTATTAAAAAAAAAAAAAAAAAAAAAAAAAACGGTGGTTTGACAAATTTTCGAAATGTTTAAGACACAAAAGAAACTTTTTAAAATGGCGCACTTCAGAAATCGCATTTTTCTGGTACATTAAGAAATTTACACTCCATAAATCCGTGAAATTTTGCTATGTTGACATTTATCACAAAGAAAAAGTTCAAGAAGAAAAAATTAAGTTACAAACTAAAATGCACTTGAATTACTGTATAAGATCTAAATTCTTTCAAAATTCATAAAGTTACTATTATTTTTTTCTTCTTTTTTTAACAGAAAAGTGGTAATGTTCTAATTTTGAAATCGCAGTTAGTGTTGAACCTTATTTAAAGAGCATACAATGTTAAGATTATTTTCTGAAAATAATTTTTAGTAAACAGGTTGTAAAAAAAAGCCAATTGAAATAAATGCAGAACTGTTATGCTGTGACAAAACATTAGAAATACTTAAACTGTTGGTAAACTATTTTTGCGATTACTTATAAAGCAGTTCTGTTGCCTAAGCTTACTTAACAAACAAAGAAGACTATTAATCATTACCTCCTCAAGTAATAATTATCGAAAATGGGTTTAGATTAAATAAAAATAAATGCACTAGTAAATTATCCCTTAAGTAAACATGCCTTGCACAATCACTTCCCTGTTAAAATTGCTCGCCCGTAAAATAATTTTCAATGAATAAAATCAAAACAAATTAATCATTCTTGCACGATACGACGATACGATTATTTAAGCGAACCGGTTCATTAATCGTTTGTTTCTAGTAATTCAATTACAATTAAATGTGAATAAAATTATTAGTGTTGCAATTGTGATTATCGTACAAGAGTAATGGGAATTTTTTTTCTCAAAATGTGTTATAAAGAGCGTTTAACGTTTTGCAATTATTCGGAGAACGCTCCGCAGGATGTATCGATTTATTAAAATTAATACAGAACAGTAAAACTAAGACTAAAACACAAAAAATGATTAAAAATGAATGTGATAAAAATAATTGAAGCTTAAAGCAATCATTAGCACTGAAATTAAAAGGGAAAATCTTATCAGATAAAGCAAAAGTTATTTTTCAATCCTCGTTATTTGTATATAAACCACATAAATTATCTGGATGCGTAGTAAATAATGGTTCGTTACTGCAAGAAAATTTTGATATCCTCACAACCTTTGCTTAGTTAATTCAGCAGTAAACCGTTATGAATAAGTGAATGTTTGTTATTTGCTTGAGATATTCATAAAATGAAATGACAAATGTCGCATCAGTGAAATATTCTATATTACCCCGGGGGTGACAGCCTAACATTTATCTTTTTCTCATACATGCAATAGTCAATTAAATTTTTTATGGTTGTATTATCCAATCATTTACTTATGCATTCCTTAATTTACTTATTCATTTGGTGAAAAATATTTTTAATAACCAAGTAGAAAAAATGTAATTAGAAAAATACATTATTTTTAATTTTGACCGAAGAGAAAAACTGAAAAATATTCACTTTTTTTGACGGTACAAAGATACAGTCAAAAATGTTTTAATGAAAGTTTAATTCTAAATACATTGTTCTTCCATTATCTCCTGCAATTTTCAAAACAAATTTCCGATTTGGTATCTTTTTAAAAAAGGTAAGTTATCTTAACTATTTAACTTTTCCCCATATTTCTCTAATATAAAATAAGCTAATCAATTCAAATAATTCATCTCTAACGACAAGATATTTTCTAAGTCTGTGCCATTACCGGATATTTTAAAATGGGATTTCATTAGATTGGAACAACTCAAAGTTATATTGACATGGCTCTCTTTTCAGCTATGTTCAAAACTTAAGTCTTCAGTTCTGTCTGCTTCCCTGTCTGAAAACCGAATGCCCTGATCTTTCGAATTAAAATCCCTCGGCACAAAAATCCTTTTTCCCCCCAAAAGAGAGAGTTGAATCATTCATTACTTTGACGAGTTTTGATGATTGGCTATTAGAAAAAGGAGAGTTCATTAGCAATAGATATTGTTTATGGAGGTATTGTTTAGCTTTTAGAAATTATTGTACACTTATTTAAAGTACCAGCTGCAAATTTTAGGAATCCTATTACGTAGCGAATTTGCGTTATAAAATTACAAAAAAGCCAAGAGCAATTCAGTTCATTTGTAACTTTATTTTTTTTTAATTCAAATTTTACAAAAATAATGCTTATTTAGCATTTAAATTTCAATGTATATTGGGTCAAAAAAGAAAATGTTGGTTGGTTTAAAAAAATGCAACAATTGGAAAAAAAAGAAGATAAGAAAACATTCAATTTAAAATTACAAATCAAATAAGATGCCTATGATAAGTTTTTGATGAAAGGAGAGTGTGTGTGTGTGGGGGGGAAGGGGGGTATGCACCTTACTCAGACTATTTACACACACTTTTTTGAACATACATTTTCAGTGACATACCGCCACACGATGAAAAGGAAATTTCACTTTTCAATCTTTCCACAAAATTAAACGGCAGACCGAAAAAAAAAAAAAATAAATAATAAACAAACAAACCCAACCAGGAAAATTAGACATTGCAGTAAAAAATGTTTTTAGATGAAACCGTAATTACCTATCAACAGCTTTCATTAGAATTAGAATTAATTGCATTATCTAATTTCCGTTAAGATGTGTATTTCACCGAAGGCGGTTAATTATTTTTCGTAGCAGCTATCGTCAAAGTGCTATTCAAACTCCTATCAAATGTCGCTGAGTTGCACGAAAATTACTCTAAGAAAAGAGGCAAAGCAAGGGTCTGACAGATAAGACGACGGTGAAACTTTGTCATTTTGACATGCATTGCAAAAGGAAGGCAAACTTCGAGAGCAGATGTTACTTTGATGTTTAAGGGATTACTTTAGCATGAAGTGCTAGGGAAGAATAATACTCCAGAAATGGAAATTTAAAAATAAACAAAAGCCTATTATTTTGATGTTAATGAAAATAAATAAATAAAGGAATAAATGAAATGAAAACCATGACGTCGGTAGCTGGCTTCTTGATACGAAGGTGTTAAAATTTGCCAGCAGATTTTCTGTGCACGGTAACACGATTTGTGATGTAAATTAAAATACAACTTCATGTGTGCCATAAATTAAGCTATAAATATAAGCAAAGTATTCAAAGAGCAAAAGAGGGGTTGAAGTTTTTCCGATGAAAGTGAGACAGTATAAACGGAATTGCCATCTAAAACTGAAAAAATCTCTAAAACTATAAAATGGTTTAAAATTTGTCAGCATTTTTCTACACTGTAAAAATATCGTTTTTGCAGTATAATACAGTTAATTTCATGGTAATAAACTGTAAAAATTTCTAATTTTACAGTATTAAACTGCAAAATTGCTAATTTTACTGTAATAAACTGTAAAATTGCGAATATAACAGTTTATTACAGTGCATTTTAGTTTTAAACTGGAACCTCTGCTGCCACTATTATCCTGTCGCTTTTACAGCATAATACAGCTAAATTTTACGGCAATAAACTAAAATTGCTAACTTTACAGTAAGAGACTGTAAGATTGCTAGTTTTACAGTTTATTACGGTGCATTTATTTTCAAACTTTTATTTAATAATTGAGCTCAACTTTTATCAAATTAGTATTATTTGCACTCAACTTTTATTTAACCCATTAATGCCTGACATTTTTTTTCCAAAAATATTTTGTATACTGGTTACGCGATTATAGAACACACTTTACAACGGTTATGTGCTGCAATCTGTTAATAATAAATTTAAACAATACCAAAGTAATGAGTGAACACTATTATTTGGTGGAAATATTCATTTTTGGTCAATTCAAACCCTTTTTGGACCGTCCCCAAAAAGGGACGCTAGGCATTAATGGGTTAATAATTGAGTCGAAAACTGCAAAAGGAAATAAATTTCCACTTAGCATTACGGTACATCAGCGCAGAAAGAATAGGAGGTTTCCTAGGGGAGGGGGGGGGTCAATACAATCTTACATGTATGTGGATTATCACACCAAGATCGGCAACATGACTTAGAACCAAAGTTTCTGCGAGCTTTTGACCTTCAAGCACTCCCCTGGTTGTACACCTCGAGCTGCACATCACTAGGAATTATTATGAAACTGGTCGACACAGTAAGAGACTGTAAGATTGAAGAGACTGTAAGAGACTATATATATATATATATATATATATATATATATATATATATATATATATATATATATATATATATATATATATATTCCATGATTAATTTCTGACATATGACATGAGTACAGAAAATCTGTAATGAGTATTCTACATTTTTCTTATTCAAAATACCGAATCTATCTAAACTGTGCGAAATCTAGTCAGCTTCAAAATAGTGTTCCTGATACTTTTTGGAACAATCGAAGCAAACGAAGCTGCAACAACTAGGAAATGTATGTTAGCTTACAGCTCAAACAAAAGACGCATTGTTTCTCCAAAAGGCGCGAAAATTTGGAGCATCTCATCTGTCTTAGTTCACGTGCACAGTAAGCATCCAAGGACGAAAAAGAATTCAGCTTGCGTTTCTTTACGATGAATTATTCGACCTTGTATTACTTCATCAACAGAGAACAGAAGTGAATTAGAGATGACAGTAAAAGGGACCGGAAGTTCAGTGTCATATCACGTGATTGTGAGAGAGAGAGCGAAATTTTTATTTCGATGAACCGTTGGTTGGGTGTCAATTTTTGTAAAGAATTAGAAGCTAGTCGAATGCAACGCAAACTTCATAAAAGAATTCATCAAAAGTAACTGTGTTATACTATTTTTAAAACGACTTGACGTTCAAATATGAGCATTTAAAAAAAAAAATGGTGAAGTTCAACGTCCTCATAATGGCAACAGGAGTGCCCATCCCCCCCAAGCTCAATGGCGCAAATCCCCCCCCCCCCCAATTTTTCTAACCCTCTTGTGCTTTTTATTTTTACCCCTCTTTTTATTTTATTTATTTTTTTAAATATTTTTTATTTATTTTTTTAACTACAACTATTATTTTTTATATATTATTAATTTTTGAAAGTTCGAATTATGCGCAGAATAGTATCCCTTTTTTTTCTTCCAAGCATTCCAAGCACAAACACACGCATAACAATAAATAAATAATAATAAAGAAATAATTTAAATAAAAAAAATAATTAATGAATAATTTTTATTTAAAAAAATAATTTGAATAATTTTTATTTAAAAAAATCCGTAAGTAATGCAAATTAAAAAATTAAATTAATAAATAATTTAAATAAATAAATTAGTTAAAAAAACCCAAAATCCCCCAAAAATTTTGATGACGGGCCCCCTGTGGCCCCCTGAATGGCAATATGTTGAGATCGCTGCACATTCGGAAAATAATTCTCTTATTTGCTGTTAAAGCATCAAAAGCCACTGCCGAATAATAGGATCAGCCCATGGGCAGTATGTTGCCTTGCTGAGCGCAAAAGTGGTATCTGCAGTCGAGCTCAAATTGAGATATTTCTCTTGAAAGTTTTGCGTCTCCATGTATTTGATTCAGATTAAACTTTTTCAGAATTTTTTAAAAAATATTTCTCGCTTTCAAATGACCATGAAACATTGCATTTCGCGAAAATACGTCACAAAGAACTACCTGGTGGCGATAACTCAATTTTGTCAATAAGTGCAGATGCGACATTTGTGCATAGCACGGCAGTATGGATCACCGCGGCCACAGGTTGCGCATCCTTTCAAAAGAAGAAGAAAAAGTACTTCCCCTTGAAAAATCGAACAAAACCTTAGAGAAGAGGAAATCAAAAGATTCCAACATTTACAGAAATACAGAAAATTATTCAATTTTTTACTCATTATGAGGCAGCATGCGAGCACATTGGCCTCAATTTTGTTGTAATAACATAAAGGCTAAAGAAAATAATTCGAAACCAAAGAAGGTTGGTTTATTGGCATTTCCCCACCGCCCCTAAAGCTATTTTAGAGCTTCAAGATTTAGATAATTATTTCTTACTTTTGATCTGAATTTCAAATTAATTGTCATAAAAGCCTTATACACATTTATTTACAAGAAGTTCATTGAAAACTAAACAAACCTTCAACTGTACATTCCGGGAGTGGATAAATCGTTCATAGTTAACAGACATGTCCATTCTTTTCTTTTTCTTTTTTTTATTCCTCAGCTAGCAAAAATACCCGGCGTTACCTGGGTCAGTAATAATTTTGAGAAACAATTTATTCCCCTTTGCTTTTTTTTTCCTGGTTTAAATTAGTGAGCCTTAATTTGATAATCCATTGTTAATCTTAATCTTTGTTGGAAAATATTCATATTTAAATGTGTTAAATTTTATCAATCTGTATGCTTAAAGACTTATTTCTATTACTCTATATATTCAAAACTGAAAGAAAATGGCCATTTTTTGACAAAAAATTTGAATAATGAGCTTTTTGGATTTCTTTTAAATTTCAAAACCCAGCCTATGCAAATTCTAGTACATCAAGGAACCTCTATGCCAAGTTTGATGAAAACCCGACGAAAACCGGATTTGTATCAGGAAAAAGCATATAAATATACATACATACATTTTTACATAGATATTTAACAAGCAAAATAAATGCTTGTTACTAAAAAAGGAAATTTTCTTTCAATAATTAGAATTAAGGAAAAATGTTTTTAAAAACTTTTTTCTACTGATAAATTCAAGAAAACTACAAATCTAAAAAAAACTGATATACTCACCAAATCAACGCATCCCAAACACCAATAGAATGCCATGGAGGGCAGCGAAGCATAAAAACCGAAACAATTTCAACAGGATTGCCTTCTTTGAAACTGTTTTGATATTACTCTGAGTCCATTTAAAGGTCCCCCACGTGTCTGGCGCGCGATGGGACCTCTCGAACAAAAGCGGATTGGCTGAATCCGAGACGACACCTGGTGCCAAACCACCTGCCTGGGCCCAGATTAGAACTAGAAAAAGAAGAGCGCACGCAAGAGGAGAGAGAGCAGATGGTTTGCGATGACCGAGAGGACGCGTGCGGACCCCCCTCGGGCGACAACTGTAATACCGTGCGTCGAATTTTTTTTTTCTGCATCGCCAGATAACAGGTAGCAGCTATATATCTTCACCCTCTTACGTGAAGGTCAATATCGGTGGAAAGATCTCTGATGAGTTCAGAAGTAGAAAGTAAGTAGACTGATGCGAAGCTATCCGCTGCATAAATATTTTTGGTAATGATTTCAAGTTGGTTATTTTCAAGGAGAAAATGTATTCCTTGGCATTTTTCAAGAAGTGAAACAACGAAAAAAGTAAAGATAGTTTGTAATGATCGATGGTTTGTTTCAAAAACTACCCAAGAGACAAGCTAAAAAAAATCGAAAAATCATTTTTACTCTTATTTTAAAAATTTTCTATAAAGGTTATAACATTTTAAACTGAAATGTATACATCTTTAAATATATTTCTTTCAGTAAAAAGCGTTGTAGTGCAATTGAATAATGTAATGTCAATGCTTTCTCAAAATTAGAAATTTTATCGTTTAACTGGATTTCGAAATAAATGATTCAATTCCAAGAATGAATTAGAAACAGAAGATGGTAAGGCAAAAAGACGCGTTACGTTTTTCAACGTTCGTAATGTCGAACATTTTGTTTCAAAAAAAAAAAAAAAAAAAAAAACAAAGTAGCACCATTTCAATGTATCTTTTTTTTAAATCTTTGCTTTTTGCCCTCATTTTGCTACGAAGTGTGGATACATGCCATAACTAAATTTTCAACGCATTTTTCAACTACTCAATATATGAAATATATTTTGAGGATATTTTGTCCCCCGTCATTCTCAAATGACTTGAAATACTGCAAATTACAAATATAATAACTGCTGTTATTCGAAAAAATGAAAATGCTCTCAAAATTCTGCTCCAAATCCGTCTATGTTTTCATCTGTGACTATCTTTTCTCCTTAAAGCCCATAGACTTCTGAAGACCTAATGCAGTTCTTGGACGAGGCACTTTAATTCACGTGCCAAGTTTAAGGCACGGATGTCAATGGCGCAAGAGAGTTTTATCACAGAGTTGCCCACCAGATGGAGCCCCCTGAACTCTCACGATACAAAATTACACTAAGAGTTCAATTTACTAGAGAGTTGGTAAGTCAAATAAGCACTCAATTGATCTTTAAAATGTCATTCTCATGTGGCATGAGCTCTGATGATGTTTTGCATCTTGAAAATCAACCGACTGAAAACTTGGACCGTGGGTCAGAACGCTCGACCAAAAGAATACTAAGCCAACCCTTAACTACTAAGTAACTCAGCACGACTCACTTCCACGTAAAAGCCCAACATTCTAAGGATGAATTGGAATATGTAACATTTAGAATGTTTAACAATTAGCATAAAAAAAAATAAATAAATAAATAAATAAAAAATAAATAAATGTTGTATTATCAGAATTCCAATTACCTTTTTCTGCAATTTTCCAATCCTAAATTTTTATTCGAAATACAAATATGCTTGACGATGTTTTCTTTTTTGCCGTATTTCCAATTTTCAATACGTGAATTATTCTTATAGTGGCGTTTTGAGATTCTAAAAACTGCAAATGCTGTAACCATACATTCTAATAGGGTGTGCTAACAGAAGTTTATTTAGGGTTAGATGTGCGTCATTACTCAAGATCTAGAGCCTTTCTCGAATTTTCTATCTGTGCCAACTTATGAGAAATAAAGATACGTATGTCTCTGGGTTTTAAGAAATTCCCTTCCCTTATTAGAATACGAGCATTAGGCTACGAACATAAGCCTCTGGCTAAAAGTTCTAAAACATGACTTTCCTTTCAAAACTCTTTTTTATGTGTTGATAAAGGAGTTCTTTGTGATCTCGAAACGTGTACATGCAATAGTTTTCCAAATTTGTACCCTATTAAAGTAATTGTGCCTATATAACGTAGTATCCTTCTGTCTACCAACTTAATTTTTTTTCTATTATCTACGAGACGATAAATCTTGAAATTCAATACGTTAGAAAAAATACCTAAAACTCACTAAATAAGATTTTATGAACCTATCCATCTAACACACTTGTTAAGGAAAAAAAAAAGATTAAATGAAAGTGAGAGTTAATTATCCCATAAAAATAACTAACACTTCATTTTAACAGAACTCCTTTAATTAATTATTTTTTTCGCTTTTTTGTACTCTATCTTCAAGTTCCAAGTCTGCTGTTTTAATAATTTAGTTCACTAAAAAAATTAATATCTCTCCTCTTTTTAAAGATAAACTCATTATACATATTTGCATGAGAATAATAGTAACGAAGGGGGGAAAAAGTTAGCGCACATAATTTTTATTTTACAAATAAAGTGTTTTCGCGTTTCGATTAATTCACTCAATAACACTTCAAGTCGAGCAATTCAACTTTTCCTCTTTTTCTAGAGCATTCTTTTAATTTCGTTTTTTATTTTAATTTCAGCATGAAAACGTAGACTTAATTGAATTTTTAAAGAATAGTTAAGTAAGTCCTTTCTTCAGTTAAAATAAAGTTGAAACATTAGGTTCTCTCTCTCTTTCTCTTTTATATACATGTGGTGTGTGTGTGAGTGTGTGTAGGTAGCTTCCATATAATTTACCATTCCTCAGAAAAATTCGAACCAAGCTTTTAGATGCTTATATGAAGGTATGCGTTCGAGGTTATGCTGTTTTTAAGCGCCCCAACGCCCACAGTTACGGTTACAGTGGACGAATTTTAAAATTTTCGAATGCCAACACTCAGTTTTTTGTGCAAAATGATCCGCGTATTGAAAAACCACAAGCAGAGTTGGAACAACTGGCTGTGACGAAAATTACCTTCTTACAGCATTTCTAAAGATGACAGTTTTTAGACCTAGTGACAAGAGAAGGATTTTCGACCCATTTTGCATAACTTACAGTTTAGACAGTAGCAGAAACACCACTCACAGAACACCTAGTGCAAAGCATTACTTGTGGGGGAAAAATCTTTAAAATGCAGTGTGGTGTGAGTGTTTCTTTTGTCCGGTGCTCGAATTTACCTGCAGATAATTTTAGTCACAAAATCTAATCGTTACAACTTCGTCTGTGGTTTTTCAACACGCTGATCAATTTGCGTAACGAAAAATAAGGTGTTGTTATTCAAAATTTTCGAAATTATTTCACTGTAACTGTGTGCTTTGCGTTGCTTAAAGTCATCACTAGCTCGAGTGTACCCCGCCAAAAACCCACATTTGAAATTTTGGCTTTCGGATAGACGTCAAAGGATTAGTATTTTGGAGAAGTTACGTTTGGACCATCCTGTATATAGATAATCTTTTATTTAGCTTTTCGTTAAACTCTCATCATTATTATTTATTTGATAACTTTCTTTTACATCAGGGTTAAACAAGAATGAACCATATTTTATTCATGAGCCACTTCTTTGAATGCAATATTTTTTGAGCTCAATTCCTATTTTTGGGTCAGCAAATCTTTTTAAATAGGTTAGTTAAGATTCATAACTACTAAAAACAAAAGCTTCTTTTTTCTCAACGCTTTGTGAATACAGATGCATTCATACATAAGAATAATTAGTGCACTGACACAGTGATTAAATAGTGAATATCAATTAGCTATCGGCAATAATAAGGACATAAAATGAACGTTTGAAAAGCGCGGTAAACAACAAATACACGGAAAACAAATAGAAAAACAGATACACAAGTATGACTGGAATACGTAATTGAGAATATTTGAAGACTGAACCACAGCTAGTGAAAATCGAGTTCGTTGGGGTCTGAGTGAGAAATGAAGATAGTACAAATTTTCAATACCAAGCATTGGGTTTAAAAACTAGGTAAATTAATTTACACACGAAACTCAGCTTATAATTTTTAATACGCTTTTATTAGTTTCACATGTGGGTTTGTTTGTATGTATGTCATTATGAATAAAAGATAAATTCACGTTCTTTACAAATATAAAAGTAATACATTTAATGCTATTATTAATATTTAAGGCCAAACTATATTATTGCATGTTGATGTATTATAAGTGTTTCAGTTGGTTGTATGTAACACTGAATAAAAGATAAAATTCACGTTCTTTGATACTAAAATCTAAACTATATTACATGTGGTGATGTATTATAAGTGCATGTAAACTTAGCCGACAATCAATAGTTTTGAAAATCAGAAGGAAATCAGTTAGAGTATTATGAAATATAGTTCAGCATTTAGTATTAATGATATTATTAATATTAAGTATATTACTTTTATATTTGTAAATAACGTGACTTTAATTTTTAAAAATTTCATAGAACGACTTCAGATTTCAGTTGTATTTTGATAAATTACTGACGAAGTTTGACTAAACAAGTATCATGTCGCTAGCGTCAACCTCAGAGGACCAGACACACTCTGTTTGTGACTAAAAGCGTATTTTTTAGTTTTTTAAAACTATATATGGATTATTATTTTAAAGAGAAAGTGTTGGTGATGAAACGAAAGGAATCAATAATAAATTCTTGGGAGCAGAGCTTCCTGCGTTGACCCCAAATGTTAACACCAGTTTTCTCAGCCCGCCCCCTTTTTTTACACAGAAATTATTAACTACAGAAATACTATTATTCATACCAAAATATTGTTTTAAGTCCACGTTTACATCAGGAATTTTTGAAAATGTATGATTTCGTCCTCATAAAAGAACAGATTTGTCTTTCACAACTACAAAAAATTATGTATACAATTGCTGTAAAATCTAGTAATCACGCAAATATTGTAAACACCTTGAACATAGCAGTAAATGTGTATTTACTTCGAAACACGTTTAAAACATTAAAGCAAAAAACTGCATCCCAAACAGTTTTGTTACAGAGTTACATCAGTACTAACAGCAGAACTCACAACTGACTAACTGACAACTATTTCAACATTTTCGTATGAAAATACTGGAAATTTCTAGAAAGATTTACGACCATCTATTAGGTTCAAAAAGTGACAATTGGCGGTTTATCATCAAATTCATCAGCACTAGCCATAAATGATGCCAACTTGGCAATAGTATATCTAGTCAGTTTCTTGTACAACCCTCAGACTCTTATGTTAATTCCCTAAAAGTACAACAAAAAAGTTAAACTTCAAAACATAGACTAGTTTTGAAAGAAAATGTATGGAGTAAAAGCCAAGTTTCGCATGATTACAACAAATTAAGTGCTTAACATAAAAATAAAATTTATTTACACAAAAATAAAGTGTTATGTTCAGTAACTACAATAATGAAATCATCTTCAATAAAAAAAAAGGGGGGAGGGAGAGAAAGGAAAGAAAAACGCAAATATCATTCACATTTTCAGCTGAACCATAACATTAGTGCTTCTAAAGAAAGTGTCAGCGTGAAACGGAAAATACAACAAGTAAAATATAACAATTCAAAATAAAGAAAACTCTTAGCAACTAATCCACAACACATGATTCTACGTTCTTTAAGCAATTAGAGAGGCACGAAAACAGATGTTTGTAAACTGCAATTGCCCGGCAAGAAGTTGTGATCTAATTTCACAGCGGAACAGGCCACAAGAAAAAAGGAAAAAGAGAAGCAGCAAACAGAACAGAAAAGAAGTGAAACCGAGTATTTACGTTTTTATAGCAGTGGCGCTGAAAAACAGCACGAACTGCTAAAGCATCTACTTTCTTTCCCAGCGAAAAGGCAAAAGCTCTGGTCTGTGTATCTATAAAAAGCCACACAATCCCTATCCCTATCAAAACACAAGCCCATATGGCTCTTTTTTCTCTCCTCGAAACTCAAAAGTGCTCCGCTGGGAAGCTGATAAAAGCGGTAAAGAAGAGCAGGGAATAATAAAATGTAGCAGCATTTTCTCTTTTTTTTATTTGCATAAACGCAGAACGGACGTTGAAAAATAATGGGAAACGTGCATGTAAATAATAACAATGAACTATTTATTACCCATACAGATACACCCACCAGAACAATATTTGTTATTTTGAGAGTTCTACAAAGTAGCGTTTCAAAGAAAATATTGACTAAATTTGTAATCATTTGTGAATAATTACGTGCTCGCTACAGTGGTGTATGGAGAGATTCTTTGTCGGTATCATGAGAAAGGACTGTGGAAGGGACTAACATAAATAAAAACAATTCTTCCTTTAATCCCTTAATGTCGAGTAAGAATTCAAAAGCTAGTGCCTGCATCAGAAGGCTTGATATAAAATTGAAATTATTAGCATAAAAAAACATTGCATTGAAGAGCGTAGGGTTGTTTCAGTCTGAACTTAATTTCAGCTCATGCTAAATCCTCAGATTTAGTGAACAGCAAATGATATTTTTCAATTAATTTTAATTCCAGTTAACTCAGTTATAGATTATGAAAGAAACATTCCTCAAGAGTTTAGTTTAACAATTTTCAAGAAATATAAACGAAGACGAAATTTAAGCAAGAACTCTTGTCAGAAAAAGGAATAGAGAAGCAGAGTAAAGAAAACTTTGGCACGAAAACCATTTCCGAGTATATTCCGATAGGTATTTCAAGATTTCAAGAAGGGCAAACGCATACTTTATGCCTTTGCTCCTTCCACATATAAAGTCAAATTCCCTATGTTGCCCTTCAGGTCAAATAAGGGAGACTTCGCCCAAATGACTGTTTATTCTATCTAGCTCCCGTGTGTGGAGAGGAATTTCTCCTCTTCAACTGAGAAACGTCTTATTCTGTTTCCACAAGGAACATTCCTTTGCTGCAAGGAACGTACCAATGTCTTTATTTTCAATGAGAAATATTTGCTACTGTTCCTTCTACCACTGACACAAATAGGAACATATAAAAGCAATATCTGCTTTCAATTAGATAATTTTTATAGCTGTTAATTTCCCATAGTTGTTAATTATAGTAGCTATACATTGTAAAAAATGAATGTTTTTTACAGTATAAAACAGCTCATTTTGTAGTAATAAACTGTAAAATTGCTAATTTTACAGTTTATTACCGTGCATTAACAGTTTTAAACTGGAACCTCTGCTACCAGTATCATACTGTTGTTTTTACAGTTAAATTTTACGGCAATAAACTAAAATTGCTAACTTTACAGTAAGAAACTAAAATTGGTAGGTTTACAGTTTATTACTGTGGATTTTACAGTTTATAACTTGGAACCTCGGCTGCCAGTATTGTACTGTAAGAACAACAGTTCATTTTTTGCAGTGTATTAGCAAGGCTTCACTAGATAGCGTTTTATACAGACTGTATCATTACTCAAAACATCAATGGTGAAGATTTGCCCGTTAGAGAGCGCTGAACAAGGACCACCCAAATGTTTGTTTACATTTATTAGCATATCGTTTCTGCTGTAAAAAGCGATGTTTATCCTATCTTTAAAGGTTAAAAAATATTGATATAGTTAACTGAAGTAGAGTACACAGTGAATTGATGCCGAAGGCCTTATTAGTACTGCTTTTTAGTGGAAATAAATTCCCTTTTCAGGTAAAGATACACAACCAAGCGTTTTATACGACCAACTGTATCATGGCGAATTGTGGACTGAATTTTAAAAAGTTCTATGGCAACCCGTTGGTAGTATTGGCTCGCTTAGCGAATAGATTCGCCATTTATCGCTCTGCGGTGCCAGTGTCGTTTCATAGTTAATTAATAATTAGAATCAATTAAAATGAAAAATAATTTGCTAACCAATCAAAATAAGCCGATGAAATGCAGAATAAACCAACAAATAAAACATGCTTTCAATGACGTTAAAATACTTCAATGATACTAAAATAGAATTGAATGCCAAATTGTAAAATTGTCGCCAACAAATCTTATTTATCTGATTTGTATATAATGTTAGTTACCATAAAAGTCGATAGATGTCACTGGACAATGACCACCGTTTTTATCCCAAGGATTTTGATCAAATGAAACAGCCTGTATAAAACTCTATCTAGTGACGCCTTGGTATTAGTTATCGTTTTTATTATTATAGTTTTAAAGTTGTTGCTCTCCATTTATGTACGGTTTGAAGTTGGGAAGAAAATCTAGTTTAATTTTGCGAATGTGGTTGAAATAGGATATGCCAAACAATATTTTACTTTTGGGAATGGAAGAATTTTAGATTTAAGAAAAAATTGGAAACCGTAAGAAATTTAGCTGCCAAACTTGTAATTACCAAAAAACCTGGTTTACTCTACTGTACTTTTCCCTCTTCCAATACCGGTGAATTATAGTAAAGTTTGTTAGTTTTACATTAAAACACAGCTAATTCTGTGGTAAAAACTAAATGGTGGTGATAAACTGTAAAACTTCCGCTTTACAGTAACAAACTAAATCTGCTAAGTTTACAGTTTATGACTGCATTTTAAACCGGTCCAGTTTTAAACTGGAGCCTATGCTGCCTATATTATACTGTAAAAACAACGGTTTATTTTTTGCAGTGTAGCTGGCACATGACAACAAATTCAACATAAGTAGCTCACTGTATTTTATCTTTCACAACAATCAATATTTATACTTGTAACCTTGATTGCTCACAGAAGATAGTGTGTTTTCATCGTAACTCATCAGCAAGACTGTTTACATTTCTCCCCGAACATAAAACAGAAGTCACAGAAGATATGTTCTTTTTTTGACTCCGCTCAGTACAAAGCCATAAAAACATCAGCCAGTATTCGTAAGGAAAAGAGTTGGGCGCCGAAGCCAGAAAAATCGATGTTTCGCATCACTCAGCAGTAAAATATTGCAGGAAAAACGGGTGATTCATCCGTTCGGCTCTCGCCCGTCCAGGTGATTTACAGCCAATTGGGATTGTCCGCTCCGAGCTTAAAATGTTGTTAAAAGGAAGTAATTTTAGTAATGCAACAGGAGAAGGATGCTGCATTAAACGTGTAGGAGTGAGTTTAGTTGTATCCGCGAAAAATCTTGTTTTTCGATTTGGAGGAAATTACTTTAAAAATGCTGTAAAAGTTGATTAGGAGTTTTATGAAGTCTTTTGAAAACCATTTTGTGTTAATGGTTGGAACAGGGGGGTAATAAACGTTGATATTGAGCGAAATGTTTATTCTTTCGATTTTGCGTTTTCAGTTTCTGGTGGAAAATATTTGTTACAGAAATGGGGCGAAAAGTTTTGTCTTTAAAATATTCCGAGATGATGAAAGAATTCGTTTCTTTTTTCTAACCATCAACTATTTAGACATGTGAGAAAAACTATGCTAAGTACTTTCGCACTGATTTGATTACATTTTTTCTTTTTATTTTAGGCATGAAGACATAGGCTATAGTTTTATTCAAAGATAAAACTCGAATATAATATCCATTTTATTTGTGCGGCTCTATATTATTATTATTATCATTATTACTTTAGCTTTTCAGAAAATTTTAAGACCCATGAACAAATCACGCGATTTAAACGAAAGTTGCAGGAAAAGCAAAAAAGTTAGAATATACAAAAAAACGCAAAAGCAACCGTGGGTTAGATGAGAAACATGCTCTAAACTTCGAAGTGAGCGATGTCTAGAAAATTTTGAAAAGTGCATATGAGTATTTGTATCGTCTTTTGATTGTTGTACCCTGTAAAAGTAGATGTTTTTACAGTAAAATACGGCCAATTTTATAGAAACAACCTGTAAAAATGGCTAATTTAATAGAAACAATCTGTAAAAGTTACTAATTTTACAGTTATAAACTGTAAAATTGCTAATTTTACACTATTCAACTGTAAAACCTCTGCTGCCAGTTTTTAATGTTGTTTTTTCACAGTATAATAAAGCTAATTTTGTTGTAAAAAACTGTTCAATTATGGTAATAAACTGTAAAATTGATTATTTTGCACTTTATTACTGTGTATTTTACAGTTTTAAACTGGAAACTCTGCTGCCAGTATTATACTGTAAAAATAGCAGTTTTTTTTTTTTTTGCAGCGTAAATGATTGATTAGTAGTTAATATCGCTCTCCAAAAATGCAAAATGTTATGCCAGCTACTAACGGAGAACAAACCTAAGACTCATCATCGAACTAGGGGGAAAGAGTCGTGAAATCGTTATTCGTCCTGTCTCTTATGGCACAAAAGTGACACGTAAATTTATAGGTAGGATTCACACACAAGTTCAATACTGATAGATGTGTGAATTCTGTCCATGATGAAGGAAGAAAGGAAGCCCGACTATTGACATGTTCAATATGACGCTACCATGGGATATGGAGAAATATTGCATTTTTCTTTATTATTTGTACGTTATTTGTAACGTTATAGTTTACACTTATTTTCGTACTTTATCTTGCTGTAATTAATATAATTTATATATTAATACACTGTATATTGATAACTAACCAACTTGATGCAAGTGATTTATTTGTTTACCATAATTATTGAAATGCCAAAACCTTAAATCTAACAGCGGTTTCTGTAACAGCCAAGTAATGGTAATTTAATTCATTTCTGTAAATACTGATATCACTTTTTAACTTATTTTGTTAACTTGTGTAAACTCCCTCTGCATCGAGCAAAAGAATAGCATTGTACTGGTGCGCCATTTTCACATGTCTGTTTTGTGTTATCATCGCCTGATGCGATATAGAAATTCCTTTGGGCCACCAATGCTTGAACCTCACGCAGGGAGACCTTCAGACGTAAACACGCTGTTTTGCGTCTTTTTACACCAAAGACGGTGAATTCTCAAGAATGCGAGCAGATAGTCAACAAGTGTTAGTTTTCCGCGAAATCCAGCCATGTGCTTATTGTGTACCACTGTAATATGGCAAATGGTTGACATTTGTTGTGCCCAGCGAGAATTCCTGTTTGGTGTGAAGCGACATGCATGACACTATGCTGAACATAAATTCTAGTAGAAGGTAAACGCTTTGACAAGAGAGCGACAGTAACTTTCATCATTCTCAGAGTTGAGATAAACACATGTTGTCAGATAAACACATTTGACGGAAAAGGCTCCCTTATATACCCGGACTGGGGGGGGGGGGGGGTCAGCGGAGAGAAGCGTTTTGGAGAGCGAACAACACGGAAGGATGGTTGTCGCGCAGAGTTCTAAATGTCTTAATGTTTAATTTGTGTAACATAGCTGTATATAGGTGAAAAAATAAAGATGCTAGACATGTAACTTGCATCCTCTGTCTCAATCAACCAACAAAGAGAGTGGCCAAAACGGTACAGCATTTAGACCTAATGGTCAAATCCAACAATAGCGCCAAAAAGTAGCATTTGCAATAAGTATTTTACATCAGATATTTAGTATCGAAGGTGTAAAATGGGCGAAATTTTTTTAGTTTTTATTTATTTATTTTTAAATCTTTTTACAAGATCTCAAAGTGATGTAAATCCGAATGCCGAGCATTTCTGCTATTTGATTAAAATTAATCGTTAAAAAGTGGGATGATATTTTCTGAAGAAACCTTTTGAAAAACATTAACAATATTTGCTGCAAGCAGAAAGTGCATTCAATATTGCAATTCTAACCAATCCTTTTGCTCTTAATCTAAGCTGACAATTTCTGCGAATGCCCCTTTTTCTATGACATAATTCTACTTCTGGCAAAATTCCTTTAAACTTCTAATAAACCTCTGAATTAAAACTAATTTTCTTTTTTTTTACGAAAACAAGACCGACCGTCTCGCCTTTAATAGCATTTTCGATTAGCTATGCACCAAGAATGTTAAGAATTTTTTCTTTTTCATAAGAACTTGATCATCCATATATTTGAATGTTAAATCCTCTTTCCCCTTTCACGTAATTTGATATCGATTTTCAAGACTTTGTCAGAGAGAATATTTACTTAGGATGGTGGAGGTTAATTTCTGAGCTGTATACGCAAAAAGACACCAATTCGTGAAAGGAGGAGAGATACAAACCTTGCCAAAATAAATTTTATTGGTTTCAATAGGTCTTTTTTTTTTGTAATTAAAGGAATATGTATAAAACTCAATTTTGCGTAAGGACATCTTGTAATAATATTTTTCATACAGATGAGATCTGTTTAGCATACGTAATTAATTACAGTAAAATTGAGAAAATTCTTATTTTTTATAATTTAGATTGTGCAATTTATCAAAATTCATCAGAACATACAAATTATTAAATGTGATAATTAATGAAATAGCTTGAATTTCCTAAATAAACATTAAACTACATTAATAAATATTTCTCTTTTAAAAATCTAGACTAGACATAAATTTGCACCTTTAATGCAAACATACTTTATTCTCTTACCAAACAACAGCTGAATAAAGTTAAATATTTCTAAGAAAACAGATTTAGCAAACACAGAACATATTTTTTTTAAGTTAACTATGACTCGCTAAGAAGATTCGAATTAGACTAAAACTTAGAAACGATCTCTTGGACACCTCAGAAAATAATACTAATATTTATCTGTCTTAAATTGTTTTTATTGCCATGAATTCTTTAAATACAGTAAAATAATATTAAAGGGAATAATTTTGTAGAAAGAAAAACAGAAGAAAAAAGAAAAAGAAATTGGCACTCCGGTAGTGCTGACAGAAGTGAAAACTTAATTAATTACACATGAGTATATTTTGAATCGTAGGTGGTTTTTATCATCTCAAAAACTACCAATATGCATGTGTGTGAGTAAATATACAATATACGAACATACTTAGATACATCAGAGGAGTCGGTAATGATAACGGAGTCGCGAATCAAATTGTTTTTTCCATCTTAAAAAAAAAAAAAAAAAAGAATAAATAAATAATTTTGCTCGGAAATAGAGAAGTTTTAACTTTTTATTTCAGTTTTAGTTTTGGCAGCATTTTGTAAGTTTTAGAAACCAAAGCGTTTTCTGAAATGCAAACTGAAAATCTTCTACCAACATGCAGTACCAAGCATTTTCTAAAATACAGCTTTCCAAAAGTATTTTAAATGCATTATTAACTCTTCGTATCAAGATAGTTAATATTGAAGTATTTAGAGCAACTTGTGTTCATCAAAATGTTCAAATTAAACATCTTTACGTCACATCTTTGAGATTGAGATTCATTACTGTCAAAGAATACTGTTATTCAAAAAAAAATTTCGACGTTTCACTAACAAAAGGGGGCACATTCGAAATGATGTCATGCTTCTATTAATCTCACGCTGTTCAAAGATGATGTCATGCTTGTATTAATCTCAAGATACTCACTTAAATCTGTCTTTAATGAAAACTTAATTGTCGAAACGATGACATCATTTCTGTGTGGCTTTTTATCAGATGTGAACGAAATAACGACGTGTATGTGCTAAGTACAGATTGAATCTGTGATTTGATAACTACGGAATAATTGCCAGCGTCTTGAAGCTAAGTTGAGAATTTCGCGTATTGAATCCTGACAAAACTGCTTTTTACAGATTCTAGATCGAAATTGTTAGTTTCATAGCTCAAAATAAGATTTTAAAACCCCTAATAAGATTTTTACTCATCAGATAACCATACTATAGTATAATAATGAAGAAAGTTTAAATGAATAGCGATCAAAAGAGCACAGTAAAAGATGTTTCTGGACGCACTAACTGTTTACCTCGTTCCCGATACAGAAATATGACATCTTAAAATCTGGCGTAATTTTAAGAAAACTTACCAAATTTATCTCGTTGCTTAAGAAATGGAAGACGTTTGAAATCGTGTTCCTTCAATTCGACACCAAGTCTTTAAATTTTGCACTTTTCTTAAAAATTCGGTTGACTTTAAGACCTTATTTGGTGATAACGGGGGTAGGAAAACAAATTATTTTTGTGTCAAAAAAAATTTGTTTATATGTTTCTCCGATTACTACTTATTTGAATTTGTTTTATTATTACACTACTCGTGTGGTTCCTTGGTCACAGTTCTACTTATATATTTTACTAAATATCTTATTTGCACATTCCAGATATTTTAGATTAATCGTCCGAAAAGGACTTTTAGAAACTGATACACTGCAAAAAATGAACTTTTTTTTTTTTTTTTTTTTCAGTATATACTAGTAGCCGAGGTTCTAATGAAGAACTGTACAATAATAAACTTAAACTAGCTATTTTACAGTTTCTGTTCTTACTGTAAGTTCTTACTGTTTCAGTTCTTACTGTAAAGTTAGAAAATTTATAGTTTAGTGCCGTAAAATTTAGCAGCATTATACTGAAAAAAAAATAAATAAATAAATAAAAAAAAACAGTATAACGCTGGTAGCAGAGGTTCCAATTTAAAACTGTAAAATGCACGGTTATAAACTGCAAAATTAGCAATTTTAGTTTATTACTGTAAAATTAGCAACTTTGCAGTTTAGTACCGGAAAAGTAGAAATTTTAGTTTAGTACTGCTAAATTGGCAATTTTTACAGTTTATTACTATAAAATTACCTGTATTATACTGTTAAAGCAACATTCATTTTTTACAGTACACAAGCAACATCGATGTAACATATAATTGCTTAAATATTTCGAAGGCCATGTTTCGAAGTTTCAAAGAACCCCTCTCATCTGCTGAAAGATGAGAGCTTCCGAATGGCGGTATAGAAGGTATCCATGTTTACTCATAATTGACTTTCTTCTGCAACTTCATGTCTCCATTTAATTTTGAAACACTTCTATTGCGATATTTATGCAAGTTTGTAGTTTGTTACCAGTGTTTTTATGATTTACTATTCCTATATATAGAGGTAATTTTTTAAAGACTTTTTGCTGGCGAATTTAAGAAAAAAAAAAAAACTGGAACGTAATTTATTCCAGATTAAAACTTAGAATATTATTGAAGTGACAAAAAAGAAAAAAAAAAAAACCCTCAGATTTTTTTTCATTTCAATAATTAAAATTCAAAGTTATATTTAAAATGTTAAAGGACAGTGGCCATGTAAGAAAATCATGCATTTCACAAAAAATCCAGCCCATCTCTATTGAACCAAAAATAAAGCCACCGTGACATAAGTGACGGATCTAAATAAATTTCAGTAATGGTGCTAAAATAAAAACAAAAATAAAAAGTTAGCAATTTTGAGAAATTCTTGAAAAAATTACCTTTAAATCTTTGGGAAAGTCTCTGGCTTTTTAGGAAGAAGACGAATTCTGTGAAGTATGAATCCTTTTTGCGAGGAAAAAAAAAAAAAAGAAAAGTTTCTTTGCTTTTTCTTCCCATTTTTCACGGCACTCTTTTAGCAATTCCAGCCATCATTTATCAATATCAGAAATGCATCGATGAGCAAGTTCATTTATTTTTCATTATTTTTATTTTATTTTATGCTTTTTATTTATTTTCCGGATTTTCTCTGAAGTGTCGGATTACTATCGAAAATTGTTTCCACTAAAACTTCGTGCAATCTGTAACAAACTCAGCAATTCCTAAAATATTCTATTAAATCTAAAAATTTGGTTCTGTGCAACTTTTATTTACATCTAACATAAATCTTTACGTTTCGCTTACATTCTTCGGATATGATGCTATGATACTGCGACTATAATATAAACATTCCCCGCATATTTATTTGAAACAAAAAATATAAAGTGGCATGGCTTCTATTTTGCTGATTAATGTAGCTGTGCAAATACTGGTTCAACTTTTTAGCAAAGTTAAACGACATTGAAATCAAGCGTAGTAAAAATATTTTCCGGGAAAATCTCGAAAATATGTAGAAAATGTAGTTTATTAAACCGGAAAAATGTCAAGAGAGCTATGTGAAATACCGGGGAAAAAAGAGAAATGCATATCAAATTTGAATCGTTAAACTGGGGAGATTTCTGAAAATGTGCAAGGGGTCTGTATCAAAAATAAACGAAATATTTCTCTAATTTTCTTCAAACTTACATTTTTTGATAAGTCTCCGCATAAGTTGGAACCTGTAAGCCTTTTTTTTAACATCTCCTCCTTTGATTATCAAAAAATACTTCATGTAAACAAGCTCAAGCTCTCTAAATTTCCCATTTTTCAGAATAAAAATAACACCATTTAATATTTGTTCTGCTAAAATGTTTTCTCACAAATCGTAAATCTTGAATATGTGTTGTAGAAACAATTGCAATTAGATTTTATTCGCATAACGCCGCTTTTATTCGAGCTATATGATATTGAAAAATACTGTGATGACTACTTCATTGTAAAACTGTTTCATAAGTGATTTTTTTTTTTTTTTACTTTTTTTTTCGTGCCAGCTAAGCTGGCAATTTGGGGTCCGCTGCTTCACTTTTAAAACTGTATCGTAATTTGGTGTAAAGTCCGACTTCCACAGTACACGCATGCCATAGGGACCCATTTATAGGGTAGGCAACCTTTCACAGCACAACACATTCACACAAAGAATGGACAAGGACAGGAGAACGAAAGCACATCCATGACCAAGCCGGGACTCGAACCCGGGACCACATCATCCGTGGCCGACTGCTCTGACCACTAGACAAGGTAGCCGGCCATGAGTGTTTTATTTCCCAAGTAATGTACCTACATGTAGAATATTCATAAATTAATCACTGTCTCTAAATTCACTACTAAAAGAAAACTAGAATCAATACAGAACAAACATCCGGACAGGGATCGTAAATGTAGTTCGTCATAGTTTTAAGTTAAGTTTTAAGTTAATTGGTTTTAAGTTAAGTTTTAAATAAATTAGTTTTAAGTTTTCGAATTACCGAGGTTCGATTTAATTCTGGGCAAAACACTTCATGCAAAGATATATAATGGTTACTTAAATTAAAAAGTGTAAACATTAAAAGTCAAAGCTTAAAACTCATGGGTTAAAGTGAAAATGTCACACCCACAACAGTAAGTTGAGTATTTCATGGCGATTCGATTGATCAATTGCTTTTCGCTTAGAACATCTGGAACATGATTGCGAAACTAACTCACAGAAACTGCGCTATTGTACAATTCCGCCAGTGTTTGCAAATGTCTGGAGCGATATCGCAAAAGCGAACCAGACAGTTCTCCGGGCTCGAGACCAGATTAGATATTACCAAAGTAACTAATTGGGATCACATTGAATAATACCAAAGCAAGTCTACATTTCAAATGATGTCGCGAAAAAATATTAGGTAACTATTTAATAATATTCACAACGGTTTTTGTCCTACTTTTTAACTTTTATGTCCCAAATTCATTCAGCGATGAATTTTTATGTATTTCTTTGTTTTTTTTAGTTGAAAATACATCAAACAACAAAAATACCGTGTATAAAAATTTTGAAAATCAGTAGAATCTAAGGCCCTCTACGCCTTATGGCCCCAAAGAAAACTGTTTCCGATCGCAGGGACCATTTGTCTTCCTCTCAGCAAAATACAAGAGTGGTACTTAAAAGCTTTAGCATGCTTGTAGTCATTTAATATTCACAATACACAATTAATATAAGCGGGACTTCTGAGTCCCGTCGGGGTATAAAGGGCTAATCCATATTTTAATGGCAAATCCTTTTCTGGGGATTAGTTTCTATTAGTAGCACACAGTACTAATTTCTGAAAAACCAAAAATAGCGGCATTCTTCAAAATGGCTAATTTACAGACAACAGCTGGCTAAGTTTATGTTACATATTTACTCTTCCTTGGGAGATCTCTTCTTCCCGAAACAAAACCGGTCAAAAATAGCTATTTAATCACAGAGGTAGTGGAAAAAAAATCACTCTAGTTTAAGCTTGCCCATAAGTCACACATTGTTAGTTCGTCAGCGTCATTAAAGCAACAGCCACGAAATGACGTCCCCGGACTTAGGACAGACAGATGGGAAGTGATTAACGCCCTACCGCTTTTATGCCCAAAACAAAGTACCCCGCCTGCTCATTAAAATGCGTGGGAAGATCTTCCTGTGGTGTTGCAAAGCGTGCCCTTAATCTCGGCCATAAAAGGACAGCGATATCCAAGTCGAGAGGTCACAGACCTATGAATGGCTGTCTGTCTTTAGTGGGTGTCAGGAGGTATCTTCAACATGCAGCACTTGAATTTGGGGCGCGAGCATTCTGATCTGAAATGAGCTGATGCACAGGATCAATGCCATGGTTGGCTTAACACGTTTTGTGTTTCGACTGATTCAATGAGTTGAGCATTTACATACAGCTCAATCAACACGATCACAATCAATAGGGTCTATAATAGGGAATTCAGGTCGTTTGCATTAATGAAAGTCCGGATTAAATAATTTAATCTATAAATTTAAGTTAAGGTATATAAATGTTGTTGTCTCAAAGGGGCTGGGTATTGGCTATCAATCATTTGCAAATTTGTGCAGTCCGCGAGATCGGCAATCATTCTTTAATCGAGCACACTATCAGCACCACTATCAGCGAGAGCCATTGCTACGAGAATTTTGACACTCAGTTTTCCACCAGATGGAGGCACCTGGGCTCTCTTCAATGCGAAATTGCACTAGGAATTTAATTTTGCATAGAGATACTCTGTCTATGCCAAACGAGTATTCGAGGGATCTTCTCTATGCCACATACTCATACTTCACGGACGCTGTCGATTTTCTGCATCTTCCTAACACCGACCGGCGCCAGGTTTGATTCTGCGCTTTTGGGCACGAGAGACCAGCGTCTTAACTACTAAACCATTTTGTAGGCTGAAGTAAGGTACATAATAAACTGCTGGACGTAGCAAAAATTGTATTTTGAATTTAAGATTAGAATATAAAATTGCCTAACAGAAAGTTTCAAAAATCTATTATAAAAATAAAAAATACTGTCTATAAAATTACATAATTGCTCTAATTTGTCTTTTATTTATACAATATCTAAATGGCTGTCCCGATTAAGCGAAGTTCAGTTTAATCGAGTCCGGACTAATGAGGATATACTGTATGGGTAAGAACATACAAGTTGAGGGCAGAAATTAGCAAAAAGTCTAAAAATGTTTTTTCGACTTCTTGCTATAGAAATGCATGAAAAATTAGGCGCCGTTTTTCTCATTCTTTCAGTGACTTATAGTATGGTTCTAATAAATTGTCGTTTGACCATGAAAATGTTTATTTCATTTTGGGCAGTTAAGTGAAAAGGGAACTTACCGTGGATTTGAGTTTGGAACACTTTTCGCAGAACTACTATGATAGCAAGGGACTCGACTTAGCACCAATTATCCTTCGATTTTCCCAAAACAAAAGTATTTAGTGTCAACTTCAAACTTAATTTAGCAAAGTCACAGTATAGTTCACACTCCATATCTAATAATTTCAGCTCAAAGAATTTATGCCAGGAAGAGCCACGACTATAGGAATCGGGTTCGCATGCACCATAGTTTATATTTACGGTATCACCATTTATTTTAGTCCTTAATCGCTAAGGTATCGCGATACAGAGACTTCTAAATTAGCATCATGTATAAATTTATAAATCCATCAGGGCAATTAATTAACTTTTGAGAAAAAAAAAGCGTCGATTGCGGCACAAAACAGCCCGCAGGGGCTCCAAATATATTATTTCCTTATTTCGCTGCATGAAGTTCTGAAGAACATGGATTCTACTTCTATAAAATACGGTCAAATTTTGAAGATTCCTAGAAACAGTATTTATGTGATGGTATTTGGATTCCGTAATGGATGTATCTTATGACGTCTGTTATGGAGAAAATGCCATTATTTCAATATTTTTTCTAGAAATTTTCAAAGTTTGACTGCATTTTAGGGTAGTAAAGACCACGTTCTTCATTAAGTTTGAGAAATAAAACAAGAATTAAACATATTTCTACTCTTTTCAAGCTTTCTTGAGAAGAACTGATACGTCTGTTACCGTGGAATTGCACATTAGTCTTTTTTTAAATACGAATAATCCCTTCCCAATTTGAAACCAATACATTCCAAGTTGTAACTTAAACAAAATTTCAAAAATCAATTATACATTTCTTTTAATGAAAGAGACGCTTTTAACAAATTTCAGCAAAGCGTAGTCTTTTATTTTTCCAAGTCCCTTTATTTACTTACACCGACTATACTCCTTTTCAAATGGTTTCCTGCAAAACTCTTTTGTTTTTCTTGCTGTTTTAAGTAAAAGTTTCGTTCGTCTTCTTCCGTCCGGATGAATTCATTTCTTTTTTTAGCAAATTGGCTGCGACCGTATTGATCGGGGCTTATGGTGGATCAGCGCTTCGCTCACAGACATATCGATCGACTGGGAAAGTTTAGTTTAACGGTTGTTCACATTAAACTTTATTCCTCAATTTATATTTTAATTCTTCGAAGATTAGACAGCGGTTTAAAATGTTATGAAAATATCATAATTAGTTATTAGTTTTTTCATTAAGGGTCATAAATGCAGAGTTTGACATGATGGGTTAAGGTTCACGATTAATTTTCCCACACCTGGTAATTTTAAAGTAAAACATTTTTTAGTAGCGTTTATTTTCCCTAAAGAGCTTATCGAACGTTAAAAGTTTTAATTGAGGAGAGATAGAATTACTGAGAAATGGAAGAAAACTTAAGCGGCAGTTAGATAAAAATGTCTATTGTAATCTAATGAAATAAAAGAAACTGTGTGACACGATTAAAAATAATAAAATAGCTGATGACGGGGGGGGGGGGGGGAGGGGGCGGATGGCATAACTATTGCATTTGCAAACACACACGTAACAGGAAAAACCCTTTGATTATAAAACTTAAGACAAAAAAAAAAAAAAAAAACCTGCTACTTTGAAAGCTGTTGTTAAAATTTTCCAAATTTGATGTACCGGTAAAATACTTACTGCTCATATTACTTGGTTGACGCCAAGAAAGCTTACAGTGCATAAGGCTTTTGATTCTTTTGGAAGGACATTCGAGACATCCAGAAATAATGAAGGACAAGGTTTTTTTTCGGAATAAGAATCTTTCAGAAGTCCTATTACACTAAATTTTCCTACAAACTCTAAGAAATAAATAGTCTGGTGCCAAAATTTGTATTCTTTCGGTCTCCGGTCATCATCATACCGTTTCTCAACTTGCAACAAAGTACACAATTTACCTCCTACTCGTGCCACAAAATACATAAACAGAAGATTGAGCCTTAAATCCCTTCCGCAACATCGCTTCTCCTCGTTACTGTTAATCAAATCATCGTATTCGAAGCGACGTGAATAATTAGCATGCGGCTTCAGGCAATAACGGCTCGATAGCAGCACCACGAGAGAGCAGTGAATGCGCAAGGAATTCGTCCCCAACCATTGCTAAGTCAGTGTGATTGCTTGCGAAATGAAGCATTGGTTGTAGGCTAAAAGAGAGGGGAGGGAAGCACACAAATATTTCCCATTTATTCATCCAACATGGCTCCAAACAATGGTGGTCGATGCTAATTCCGTCTGCCAGAGGAAGAACTCGAGCGAACAAGTAATAAGGGAGCAAAATTTCTACAATGTTTGCATTGTGATAATTTCGTTATATGTCAACATGTACTGCATTCCATATTTGAATGCTCTGGTTCTGACCAGATTGGTTTTTGAACGTGATTCAGTGGTCAGTGTTTTAGCCAGTTTCGCCATGATTTTAGCATAGTGCACGCCTCTTTTTCTACCTCTCCCACACAGAGCTTACATTCATACAGTCGAACTCGCTTATAACGAGCACGAAAGGACCGTAACATGTTGGTCGTTAAATCCGAGTGCTAGTAATAAACGGGTTCTTACGGCCGGCGTGCAACCAGAAGGGGTGGGGGCTTGGGAAGTCAAATGATTGAGTTCACTTATAATTTAACTAATACTTACTTTAATTACATAAACTAATTTAATTTTATACTGTTCTTTATTTAAGGACACTGGAATGCTGGTGGAATTTTTCAGACTAAAGTATTGAACCGCAGGGGAAAAAAAAAAAGAAAAGAAGATAAGACAGGAATAAGACTAGAAAGATGAAAAAAAAAAAAAGACTGCGAGACAGAAGAAATTGCTCGTCAAAACCGGGTCTTGCTCGTTAGAAACGAATTCTGTTCCACAGACTTAACATTGATCCAACCAAATAATCTCATTTCCCTCGTTAAATCCGAGTTCTCGTTATATCTGAGCTCGCTATAAGCGAGTTCGACTGTATTATATTTTTCGTGTATTTTTAGACATTTATATTACATTTTAATGTAAAATTGTTCATAAAGTCTTTAAAATAAATATTTATAATTTAAAATGCAAATGAGACAAAATAATTTGCTGCAAGGAGCCCACTCTGCTGATAAATCGTAAAAATAGATGTGATCTTTGCTGCTAAAAGGGTCCTAAAAATGTTATTTTCCTACAAGTCAGAAGAAGACAGAGAAAAATTAGTAAAAATAAAATTTCTCCAAAAAGAAAGTGCGAGCAGAAACTTCGTGCAGCCAAAGACAAAATGCTGTAAATGAGCAGTCTTATTTCCAATCCATCCGCTGTTGAGGTCGTTGGATATTCGTTACTATTGCATAACTACTTTATAATATAAAATGATTATAAACTTGTTGTGGGTGCTAATAAAAGTCAAAAATGTAGCTTTTTTTAATGAACGTAATTTTACTTAAAAAAAGAGGTGCCAATGTTTACTTTTGTTCCCCTCTCTCTATATACAAAAAATAAACTGAAAATAAGCAACACTTCATGAACTTTGAGAAACTTACTCCAAAGATTAATACGCTGCTAGAAAAAAAGATATAAACTTTGTTGCTAATCTATTTCTTTAACATCAGTTAAATTACCTTAATTATTGCGAGGTAAAAAAATTACATCCTTTGAAAAGCTCTACTCAGAGAAAATGAAATTCCGACTAAAAATATTTGCACATCGTTTTATTAGTGCAATTTATTTTCATCAAAAGATTCTGTTTCAGAATTAATAATATCATTCGAAGAATTATTAAATTTCCTTTGAGGAAAATAGAAGAAAACTAAAAGATAAATCTAGGTTAAAGAGTTTGTTAATTGCTCATCTCAGTTAAGGCGAAGTTTAAATTGGAAAGGAGGATGAAATGGAACTGTTTGAAGTTCGGATGAAGAACGCCAATGATTCAGGGGAAAACTTCCGAAAAATTTCTGAATTCGTAATAATGATCTCCGTTCAAACCATTCCCATATTTTAAAAGTCTTCTGCAATTTAATTAAAATTGAGTTTCACTGATCTGTTTGCTATTTGTTCTCTACAGGGGTTTTATCATTTAAATCAAACATAGGGAATATATAGCTTACAGATTCATGTATTTGCCTTTAAAAAAAAATTCAAGGTAGTCTCGCATATTCATTATTTTCTTCTTCTTTTTCCATTTTATAAAATAAAAATAACTAAATTATAGTTTAAAAAAACTAAAAAATACACTTTTAGAGTTAATGAAACTAAAAAGAGCTATCTCATTAATGCTAAAGGTTAAACTATATTTCATGATACTCTAATTTCAATATGATTTTCAAAACTATTGAATATCCGCTAAATTCACATGCACTTATAATACATCAACATGTAAAATAGTTTAGCCTTTAGCATTAATAATGGTATTAAATATATTACTTTTATATTTGCAAAAAACGTGAATTTTGTTTTTTATTTAGAGTTAAATACACACAAACTGGAACACTTATAATACATCAACATTTAATATGGTTTAGCCTTTAGTATTAATAATAGTATTGAATGTATTACTTTTACACTTGCAAAGAACGTGAATTTTATCTTTTATTCAGAGTTACATACATTCATACAAACAAACCCACATATGAAACTAATAAAAGCGTATTAATAAATAGTATCGTACCAAACCAGACAAATGGGTTAGTGGGTATTTTGTTTTGCATAAGTTAACATACGTGGTGATTTATGTGGAACAGGAGAGCGAAAGAGAAAAGAAAAAAAAAGAAGAAAAAGAAAAAGAAAACAGAAAAATTGATTTTGAATAAATTTCCATGTTTACCGTCGTAAAATGAAGTTAAAAAGAATCTTTCGCCGATCATGATAAATGAAATTGTGATTAACATTGGCCATTAAGGTTCGAAAAAGACATGAACTGCACTCTTTCTGTGCTAAACGTGTACGTTCTCTTAATAACATTCTAAGCGACAAGGATTTTCTTGTGTTAGACGAATTTGGCCATCTAACTTTATGCACCATTTATCTTTTAATTTTAGTGATAAACCAATGTAAATATTGCCACGTAGAGTCAACCTTTTAGAAAAAGGCATAGGAGAAGAAAATAACCCTACCTGGTTTGTATGCAGTCAAAAGGGATAACTGTTATAAGAGTTATTCTAATGTTCATTACAAAAAAATTGAAACAAGATAAGAAATATAACGTGTGGAAAAGTACAATAGTAGTACTATTCCAATAGTATTTTAAACGTTTTCAAATAAGGAATAATGTTATTTCGATGAAGCGATTCAATAGTAAATTTCTCAAGATGTGTTTAATATGCAATAATTTATATAGACACATAAACAGAACATAAAATAATAATATTTAATGAACACTCGAACCTTAATATATTAAAATACTCAATACTTAATTTTTGACTTAAAAAGTACAGTTAAATGATTTACACTTATACTGATTAGGCCTATTTCTTTTAAAGCAAACAAGATTGCTTATTGATTTCACTTTGCGTAGCTTAACGTTTCTCATTTGTTGCTTTTCGGATTAGTAAGGAGAAAGTTACGTGTTTTATGAGTCGAGAGAACCATAGGTTCGGGAAGTCTTGGTAGATAGCGAGTTCCGTGGTCTATTGCTTTTATGTGTTTTTTATTTATTTACTTTTGTTTTCACAGACAATTTTTTCTAAATAAAATTGATTCTTTTTTTCTTTTATTTATGTATTTAATTTTGCAGAAGATATTTCTTTTTGAATTTGATTGCCCCCCCCCCAGAAACTTTAATTAGTAACGTTTGATGAAGTTTATGATCAAAAAAGTCGCTATTGCTTGTTAATGAATTCCATTTATTATTATTAATTAATGTACTGTCCCTTTAAAACCATTTTTCATTTAATATTACAACTATGTCCTTTTTTACTGCACGGATTATTTATCTTTTTATCATTACTTTACGTATTATGGAACAACTTTTGAAATGTTCCGATTTATTAGTGTTCTTTTAGTATGATATCTAGTGTGAATAAAATATCTGAAACGTTAGTCTGAAAATTATGCAAAACTACTATAACTTTCAGAAAGGGGAGTAATTGAACTAATTGAATTACAAAATATTAAAATGCGAAAAGGGAATAAATAAAGAACATTTAAATGAAAAAATAATGTTTCAAAACAGCAATCCTTGATGGCAAAACTTGAATATATCAGAAACCGATTCCGTTCTTTTTTTTTTTGAATAGCAACTTGATGAACTTTAACTGATTTGTTTTTTAATTTTTTTACAACAATGTTAGCGTCTCTTGATTTCTTTAAATTAATAACAAACGCAGACACTTAAAAACACATTTATTTTTCGTAAACATAGCTCAATAAATGGATTAATTCAATCAACTAGAAAAACAGAAATTTACAGAAAAACATGAAAAATTTACCAAAGATAGAACGCTAAAAATTCGCGCCAGGGAAAGCTTTTATTCTAGCAACAATGTATGTCATCCTTCTAGAGACGTAATCTAATTTTCGAAAGATAATCTTCTCTTAAAAAAGCTTTCAAGTACTATTCGAACTTGTCCGCGTTCATTCCTTACACTTTCTTATTCTGTTTAACAGTTTCTGCGTAATTTTTTTTTTCTTTGCATTTACGGAGAAAAGAAAAAAAGTTGTAATCCTCTTATATTTTTACGAAGAGTGTTGCGCCGTTTCAGAAAAAATAGGAAGTACAGTACTTATTGATCACAGGAACGTGTCATGCTTGTTGAAAGAATAGTTTTAATTGTGAAATGGAAGTATCATATGATTTCTGAATTTAGTTGTTTTTGTGACAGGAGGAAAAACACTGTGCTTGAAAGTTGACATAATAACATCTTAATATAAAATATTCTAAATTATGAAATGCGTCGATTTAGAAAAGTGAAATGTATTTCAAGTTCAAAATAAAAGTGATTTATACTTTTTGAAGAAATTAGTAATATTTAAAAAAATAGCCGTATATTTCGCGTTAAAACATGCTTCAAAATTTTGAGTGGAATAACAGTTATTGCGCTTTTTATTAGCAAAATGAAAATTGTTGAAAAAATCACCTAATAATTAACTAAATTTTACCTTCATTATTTTAAATATAATATGATTGCACACAGGTTAAAAAAATACTGACTGAGTTAAACCTTGAATGAAAGCAAATCGTAGATGATTCGCAATTATGACGACGAAAATTAATCTCTCCCAATAACTGAGTAACAACAAAGAGCTAGAATTATATTCCTTTCCATAACAATCTCAAAAACCATAGGAATTTTTTCCTAGTCAAGTGAGATTAGTAAGCAATCGTGATTGCTTGAAAAAGTCGTACTGCTTGGGGATTTTGTAAAATTTGTGTTTTTCTTATAAAGATATTACTGTACGACTGCATCAATATTTTAGCTCGGGGACAGATTGCATGAATCAGTCAAGAATAGTAATTAAGTTACCCTCTACGTGAAAGAGATAAATTTTATCAATTTGTCATGGAAGGAAAATATTTATCATGACTTCAGCTTATAGCATGAAAATGGCCCACGCTTTGAATTATTCAACGAATATCTGTCGATATCTCGTCTGTATCTGCAAGAAAGTATTCTATTTTATTTTCAAGTAGACTAAATATGCTGATGTATTTCAGAATCACATGGGCAGTTCGAAAGTCTGTAAAATAGTCACAAAATATTTCTTTTTTGACGTGCATAAAAAAGCAAATTTCGCTTGATGCTCGAAAAAAATTTGCATTCTTCATACATAAAAAAGCAATATGAACAAGGGTGTTTCTGGAGCTGATGTTTTGGAAGGGTTTGGAATTAGTTCTGAAAGTTTTATGAGTAAAAATTACCTTTTCCGCCCGTAATTTAGGACAGGGCTATACTTATACTTCCAAAAAAGAAATGCGTGAACGTTGAGCTTCCCACACTGCAAAAAAAAAAAAAAAAGTGTTGTTTTTATAGTATAATACTGGCAGCCGAGGTTCCAATTTAAAATTTTTAAAATGCACAGTAATAGACTGTAAAACTAGCAATTTTACAGTTTCTTACTGTAAAGTTAGGAATTTTATAATTTATAGCCGGAAAATTTAGCTGCATTATACTGTTAATATAACAGTATAATACTGGCAGCAGAAGTTCCAGTTTAAAACGGTAAAGAACATGGTAATAAACTGAAAAATTATCAATTTTACAGTTTATTGCCGTAAAATTAGCAATTTTTACAGCTCATTAAAATAAAATTAGCTGTATTATACTACAAAAAGAACATTCATTTTTTATAGTGTAGAACTCATTTTAGTGCGACACTAGTTTGAATTCCGTTTAAAATGTGAAGAATCACATAAAATTGAAAACAAAGTGCAGGAACTGAGCTCTCGGAGTTAAAACGCAAGCTAAGAACTGGGGAGGGGGTATAAACTTAACATAAATTGAAATTTACGAAAAAATATACGAGGACAGTTAGAAGTATCTGACCTCCTTTTTTTGGTGTGAAAACTAGATAGATATAAATCAAGCAAGTTTGCACGGGTAAACTTTATATTCTCCGCATGCGTGAATTTTTTTCCGTCCACTAGTAGCACCAGTCCCTCAAAAACAGAGTTTGACTGACGTAAAATGTAATGCCTTCGGATTTTCTTTTTATTCTGAGAAAGATAACGAAACGACTGAAGCTGAGCTAATGCATCAAATGCTGCCAGAAACTGGGCAACAGACAACCAGAGTATACTCAAAAGAGGTAGACGACTTTCAGTAACGATTTGTCGGCACTTGATTTCAACGTTTTTGTGGAAAAAGCATTTTACTTAAGATTAAACACTGTTGAAAGACGGGGAAAAATTCTACCATGCGCAGAAAAGCTCAAAGCTGGCTCATGCCAGCTCACTTAATTCATCCATCAGGTTTTAACGCACACAAAAAAGAGTCGAATACGTTTCTAACAGTCTTTGCATGTATTTATAAATGTATTTTCAAAAAAAAAAAAACTGTTTTGCACGTTCCCTAAATCAAAAGATCTGTTCACTACAATATGTCCACCGCAAATAAATCTCTTAGACGAAGACGAAGGATTTAATAGGACTTCAATTTTCCATAAGTTATAAGGTTAATATTTTCTGAATTCTTTAAATTTGAAAGAAAAGTTGTAAAAAACAGAAAAGGAAACATCAGAATGAGCCGAGTGCTTGAAAAAAAAAAAAAAAAGTTTGGTGAAAATAACACAATTCCCCAAAAAGTCATTAGGCACGGAGAAGTAAATTTACCTTCAAATTTTCCCTTTTCCAATAAATAATAAATTCATTGCGAAATGAATAAACACCTTTGTACAACAGAGTAACAGTAGTTAACTATGCAGATATAGCACAAATCAGCAAATTTATAGCAATCAATTAGCTAATTTATGCTACCTGAGCGTTGTTCACTAATGTCACTAATAAATTCATTGTTTACTCATGTTTGATGTATATAATCGGTATTTTTTTATCATGCTTTCTTCCATACTTTTCAAAAACTTTAAAAAGTAATCAAGGGAGCAGGAAACATATTCTCGCTTAGTTAAAATGGGAGTTGGGGGGGGGGGTAACTACCCCTGTTTCATTACCAAAAAAAAAAAAAAAAAAAACCACCACTGAGTATAAGAAAGAGAAACACAACCTATTTTCGAGTCTGGATAGATAAAATTTCGTCAATAAGATGCAGATCAAATCAAATAAACATAATTGCTTTTATAGAGCCTTATTTTTGGTAAAATGTATGCTCCAAAGGAAAATAAAATAAATAAATACGCAATGTAGCAAATAATCCTTGCGAAAATTAAGGCACTTTCACGTAAAAGAGTTTTGGAAAAGTTTCAAATAAGTTCCTAGTGAAAAGACCTGCCCTTTATATTACGCACTTTTGGTAAATATATGCATTATTAAATTTCTGTCTACTGCGACAACGGCTAATTCAATAACTGGTTTTCCGGGTTTGAAGCGGTGAGTATTCGAATATCGCTATGGAGAAGTGGATGGGGCTGTTATCGCTATCTAAAATAAACAGGAGAAATAGGGATTGAAGGAGAAATTATTTTTTTCAGAACATAAACGATAAATTTTGAAGGAAAATTTTTACTTTATAATAGATTTTAAAATGGATAGTTAATGCTAGATGAGATAGAAACACATATAAAGAATTATATCTTAAATTAAATATCCGAAAATTACATTTAATTCTTTTCAAGGACTAAAAGTAACACTCAGCAACTAAAGGTACATTGTTCAAACTTTTGGCGAAAATTAAATTATTTTCCGTAATCGTTTTAGCGCAACAAATTTAATAAGGTTGCAAAAGTAAAGAACAAAAGCTTCAACGATATCCGGTTTTCATTGACTGTTTCAATATTTCTCCAATTCAGACGCATCAAACAGCTTCAGAATGGGCGAAATCTGCTTCTTAACTTCAATCACAAAAAAGAGCAATTATTTTACAACGGTAAATATTTTCGGTTTTTGAATGAATTGAATAAAGTTTTCCTAAAGATTCTACTATGTTTACAGAAAAAACTATGAAAACTATTTTTTGTATCAATTTCTTGATGCGCCGTTTACTAATTTTTTAATTACATGTTAAAAAATACCCACTGCTAATTCAAAAAATAAATAAATAAATAAATAATTATAAAAAAAAAACAATAATAACAGCCTTGAACTTTGTCTGAAAAAACATACGTACCAGGAACATACGTACCGTTGGGAAATTTATGATAAATCGGTACATTATCCAATGCAGTCACTGAAAACATTTCTTTTCCTTTTTCAAATTCAGTACCAAAAACATCTTTTCACGTGCGAAACAGTAAATATTTTTAAACACGGGACACTTTTAATCTTTTCCAAACAAGTTTTTCGTCTTGTTTCCAGGGATTTTGAAATATAGAAGCTATAAAATCTTCTAAAAGTCAAATATTTTTGTTGCGACATTCAGGTTGTACAAATTACTGTTTTCTTTTTTTTTTTAAAGTCTTAAATATACATAAAATTACATTATTCCGTAACAACACTGCAAAAAAGGAACTGTTATTTTTACAGTATAATACTGGCAGCCGAGGTTCCAATTTAAAACTGCAAAATGCACAGTAAAAAACTATAAAACTAGCAATTTTACAGTTTATTACTGTAAAGTTAGAAATTTTACTGTTTATTGCCGTAAAATTTAGCAATATAATACTGCAAAAACAATAGTATAATACTGGCAGCGGAGGTTCCAGTTTGGAACAGTAAAATGCACGGTAAGAAACTAAAATTAGGAATTTTACAGTTTCTTACTGTAAAGTTAGCAATTTTACAGTTTAGTATTGTAAAATTAGCAATTTTACAGTTTATTACTATAAAATTAACTAGATTATACTGTAAAAACAACATTCATTTTTTACAGTGAATATGCCATTACGTAAGGAAAAAAGAAATCGTGAATCTTGTACATGCTTCTCTTGCCTTAAACAATCTTTTATACTGAAAAACAACCCTCACAGAGGACTTTCTGCGGGACATAAGACCGCGCAAGAAAACAAAAGCTCACCGCTTTCAAATTCTCCAATTCCCCCAGCCAAGTCCCCAGGAGCTTATGGGGGTCATCCGGGGTCTCTTCGTGGTCGCTGTCCGGCTCGGCGTCACTCAGATTGTCCGGGCAGCCGTCGTAATCCGTGCATGCCCTGGAAAGAGAAAGCGAAATGATCAGCTCATATTTAATGCATCAGCTCTCGCACTTCGCTCCGATAAATATTTAACGTCTGAATATGAGCCAATCACCTCCAAGGCGGGGAATGTTTTCCCGAAGTTTATGAATTTTTATGGGTGTCCGCAAAGTGTTGGTTTCGATTGATTGTTTGTATCAAAATTGCTATTTTTTTGCACAATAAAATGGTTGTTATAAAATTTGTTTTTCCGAGAACCCTACATCTGTTATAAAAAGAAAATATCACATTATATATTAAAACTACAGTGAACTCTCACTTATACGCCGCCTCATTTATGCGCCTTTTTCACTTATACGACGATTTTAAATGGTCCTAGCACATCCCATAGCAAAATAATGATAGTATCATTTGGTTATGCGTCGCTCTAAAGATACATATTTCACTTATGCGCCGAATTTTCAATAAAATGTAAAAAATTTAATTTATTTCCTCAAAAAAATAAGCATTTTTCTTCACTTTCCTCTTAAGAGCAAGAATCTGAGAGAGTGTCACGCCTGTGATTCATGACCTCTCAGATTTTCAACCAAAAATTACCAAATATTTATTATCTTAATGAAAGACCAAATCCAGAATGTTTTGCTCTAAAGTTGAGTTGTTTAGTTTTTATGGACCCCTAAAGATGAAGGTGCGGCATCAAAAATTAAGCGGATTTTCAAGACATGGAAGTTGCCGTGAGCCAAAACTCTTACTAGGAACTGTTTAACTCCAATTTTCTTTTTGTATATGGAATATAGAAGGTTGAAACTTTACAAAATGAATGTTAAATTTGTGGTAAGTTGTTGCCGTAAGGTCAGTGAAGGCCCTCAAAACAAGGCATTTTTGACGTTTTTTAGCGTTTTTGAGGTCCAAAAACAGCTTATACATTTCAGTTGGCACGGCAAAAGTAGTGTCGTTTGAAAGACTAGTGTAAGCACTTTAAAATAATGTATAAATAACCGAGGAAAGTTCAACGTGCTTTTAGTTGCGTAAGGCCGAAATATGAAAAATGTCATATTTTACCGATATTCAAACGGTCATAACTTCCTCTGCCAACAACATATTGGAATATTTTTTTTGCCAATGTCATACTCTATTCTTTGTCTTAACAGAACAGTTGAGTCCTTTGAGGCGAAATGTGAAAAAATTTTTTACAAAAAATTTATTTTTTACTGTACATTTTTTGTAAAAAATTTTTTCACATTTCGCCTCAAAGGTCTCAACTGTTCTGTTAAGACAAAAAATAGAGTATGACATTGGCAAAAGAAATATTTCAATATGTTGTTGGCAGAGGAAGTTATGACCGTTTGAATATCGGTAAAATATGACATTTTTCATATTTCGGCCTTCCGCAACTAAAAGCACGTTGAACTTTCCTCGGTTATTTATACATTACTAGCTGCCAGGGCAGTTAGATTAGCTTCCTGCGGCATGCTGATGCATAACGTCCCCCCTCTCTAACTTTTACCTCATTCTGAAATTATATTATTTGATATAATTTAATGTTCATTCGATTTCAAGACATACCACGCACGTGGCCCGGCGTTGCACGGGCACTTCGTGCCCTGAAAGTAGTGAGAAAAAAATTTAAAGAAACTACTCCCCGCCAAGGCGGCTCGCTTACAGGCGCTTCACGCCTTTACTTTTTTCCTATATAAAAAAATCATTCGAATTATTGAGATGCTTCACGCCTTCAAGATGGTGAGGAAAGTTTCAGTAAGTTCAGGTCGCTCAAAGAAAAAAAGCAGACATAGATACTCAGTTTTTAATATAAGTAGATGGCTCTTCAACAAATAAATGTTTCAAAATATTACCAGTAGCTAGCGATAAAAATTCTACGTAAGTGGTCCGCTTATGAGTTTCGTGTTTGATTTAGTTAAGCCTTCATTCAAAATTCTCATTATCATTGTTATTATACTGTTTCATAGCAACGACGGTTTGCAAGAATGGATTTCATATTTAATCATTTATTAGGCTTAATCGCTTTAAACTTGACTACTTATTAATTGATATCTTCGCTAATTAAAATCGTATAATTATATCAATTGAAACTAAAGAAGCTTGAAAAATTACCTATCTATCGGTACCTGGTTCGACTTTCAGTTCATTGGCGTTCAGGAGAAAGAAGCGTGACATAGAAAGATAGAAAGATAGTTAGAAAGATAGTTAGAAAGAAAGATAGTGAGAAAGATACTCAGTTTTTAATATAAGTAGATTTTAAAATGCTTACACTGGTCTTTCAAACGACACTACTTTTGCCGTGCCAACTGAAATGTACAAGCTGTTTTTGGACCTCAAAAACGCTAAAAAACGTCAAAATGCCTTGTTTTGAGGGCCTTCACTGACCTTACGGCAACAACTTACCACAAATTTAACATTCATTTTGTAAAGTTTCAACCTTCTATATTCCATATACAAAAAGAAAATTGGAGTTAAACAGTTCCTGGTAAGAGTTTTGGCTCACGGCAACTTCCATGTCTTGAAAATCCGCTTAATTTTTGATGCCGCACCTTCACCTTTAGGGGTCCATAAAAACTAAACAACTCAACTTTAGAGCAAAACATTCTGGATTTGGTCTTTCAATAAGATAATAAACATTTGGTAATTTTTGGGAGAAAATCTGAGAGGTCATGAATCACCTCATAATGCTAGGCGTGACAGTTTCTCAGATTCTTGCTCTTAAATCTTTCGCCTTTATTGCTCACGGAAGGCATTTTCCGCCCATGAACTGGAGTTTGGAAAGGGACAATTATCTATTATGCATCGTTTTAAAGGGAACAGTTAGTAATTAGGTATGCTACAATTTGTGTTTTCTCTTTATCATTGTAGTTACGTTACAATAATTGCCAAACCGCACTAATATGTCCCTTTTCTATAGAAACATTCTTATTCATTCTTTCATTAGAACGTATGTTGGGTTTTAGTCCTGTAAATAGGCTGGTTCACTTATACGTCTCTCTCACTTATGCGCCTTTTTCTGTTGGTCCCTTGGGCCGGCGCATAAGTGAGAGTTCACTGTATGTCACGGTCAATGCGAGCAATTCTAAAACCGGAACTTTAATTCCCACTTTTAAAGCTTCACGTTTTTTACGTCTTGAAACAAAAAGTAGTAGTCCAAGAGCACATGAGCGCCATGGGCTCTTCGACTATTACTTTCAACTAAACTATATTTGAAATTTGCACCGTTCTACATCGTTTGATATGGTTTAAAATACTTTTTTTTATTCTTCCCCTTATTGTTACTTTACCTAAAACCCCTATTTTGGTAAGATCAGAGAAACCATGACGCATGCGTAAATGCGCGGAAGGTTTTTCCCAATAAGATCCAGACAGAATACTCGCTGCTATACAAAATAACTCGACTGTAAGTTAGAGGAAAAAATGTTGAACGAAAGCATAAGCGTTAACGTACAAATTCAATACGATAGGTTCACCTTTTTTTAAGTGTTAATTCAGAAATATTTCTTCAGGGAAGGTTTTTTTCCCTGGAATTTCGAAGTATATAATACTTTCTTTATGTAGTATACTAAAAAAAAAAACTTAGAGTAATCATTTCGGGCGTAAAGCCCTTGATAATTGTTACAGGAGTTGGAAAAAGTTCAATTCCTCCCAGGCTGGTTTTAATGCATTTAAATATTAAAGGTAACTAACTATGTTTCAACGATTCCTTTTGATCTCACTTTACTTTTTTTGGCCAAACTAATTTGCTTTTTCAACAAAAAAAAGTTTTAATCATAAAAAAGGTGAATTCATCTACTACTTCTTTTCTCCCTTTTTTATTTCGGCTGTGTAGTTCGCATAAAAAGCACTGAAACGTTTAAAGTGGAATTTTTATGGGAAATTTGTTGTAGTGATAAATTAATTACGCAATCTAGACACCTTAATTAAAGTATCTCAGGTCATAAAATTCACAAGTAGCATCAAATGTAGGTATAAAATTTACATAAGGGAGAACAGGAGTACTTGAGAAGAGACTTACGAAGAGAAAAATGTCCTTGTTTCGGAGTAGTTAAATCCTCATCGTATTTGGTAAAAAATATATCGTGCCTATTAATGCCCTTTAATATTTCGTAAAATTAATTAAAACCGAAAAGTTTAACCTTTTAAAAACTGCTGATGCCATAAAAATATAAACTTAACTGTTCAAGAATTCTCGAAAGATTAGAAAAAATGAGCTTCTCCAAACTCTAGGCACAACGATGAGATAAATCACGCTCTTTCGTTAATGGGAAAACGTTGTGTCCACTCATATCTCTACCTAAAGAGAAAGTATAAGTGACAAGGATTATACGGTTGCACAAAACCATTTATATATTTTGAGAAAGAAGAAAAACATTTCCATCTGAAAAACTTAATTCCATTCCTGTATGTAATGGCTAATTATTAGAATAAAGTTTTTTTCAAGTTACAAAGATAATTGAAACATTTTCAGCACACACACACACGCACGTCTGCGTGTATATTTATTTATGTATGTATGTGTGTGCCAGTAACGTATATATGTTACAGGGTTGCCACAGGATACTTAAATGCTACTTTTTGCTACTTTTTTGGACACAAGGCAACTTTAGCTACTTTTTTATGCAAAAACAGGCCAAAAAGCTACTTTTTTTCACTGAATCTGCTTTTTTGGATACTTTTTCCCCCTCGACTTTAGTTTTCTTTTGAAACACCTGGAGAATTTCCTTCACCCATGGTTTTAAATCATTTTCATTTCAAGAATAAAACCTTCCCTATAAATAGACATTATTTGCTGCATCCAATCAACAAGTTGGGCTTGGCTTAAGTGATACGAAAACGAAAGTCGATCTTGTACGGAACTAGTGGCGTACCTATGGGGGTTGTTTTGGGGACACCCCCCCCCGAAACGTTGGTCCAAAAATGCAAAATGAGATGAAAAAATTTAAAACTCCTAGAATGAAAAAGTACGATTCTCCAGCGAATATCATTGTGTTACAGACTTCATTGCCATCCCCCTCCCCTTCCCAGAACCATTAAGGATTGTCTTTTTTAGGAAATAAATGTCAAAATTTCCCCGAGGTAGGCCTCTAAACCACCCATTATGATCGAAATTCATCTGAAATTGCGTTTTTGGAACTTAAATTTCGAAAAATCGCTGGGAAGAATTTCTGTACCCTATCATTTTCTTTCACATTATTAAAAATGGCCGGCAATCGTGTTTTACTGACTGAGGAAGAGATCGAACATCACCAAGATAGACTAGAGTGGAGTTTTTAGAGGCACAATTTATGAAAATTTCCGGGGGCGAACCCCCGGACCCCCCTTCCATTTTTCTACAGTAATATTTCTTTACTCTTTAAAAAGCTGTCTGCTTTTTTGAACTTCGGAAGTACACATTTTCAAGTGCAAATTATATATATATATATACACACACATACATACATGCACAGTGTGGGTAAAAAGGGTTGCCCCCCTCCCTCGCCACCCGTTTTTTAAAGCTCGTGACGGATTAGAATATAACCCCCCTTGAAACCAACGAGTAGTTACGCCACTGTATGGAACTGATTTGCATACTTCGTACGTTACCGATATCTGAGCTTTTCCGGAAGCTGAAACCTCATACAGTGCAGATCTTTGCAGCAACCAACAGGGCAGCTACAGTGCGATGCAATACTTTAGACAAAATGCAAATATATGAATAAAAAGAAAACTATTCATCGAAACGCTTTTAAATTTCTACTGCGGGTAGATAATATTGTCCCAAATACGTGTCTGGAGTTTTTAAAAATATAACCGAAACGAAAATCGGAAATTACAAAAGACATATTTTTTTGCTGTTGCAAAAATTTAGGCAAAAGTCAGATTTTATACAAATATCTCTTGAAAGGTAATTGTTGGAGGAAAGGTAGGGCTTTTTACTTTGACTATAAGGTGCAGATATTGCTGAATGAATAATCAAACTCCCAAACTCTCTGTACTTCTCGTGCAAAGAAGAAGAGAATGGAAGCCGAAATTTGGAAATGAAATCACTTTGCTAATTTTTCGTCTTTTAAATTGGACTCGTATGATAGTGCATTGTTTTTTACTTCGTGGAGAGTAAATTCAGACATGCGTATCGATCAAAAAGGCTAAGAAAAATTATATTTCTTTAGGATGAAGGAACTGTAAAAACGGCTCGAACTGACGATTCGCCCCAAAAAAGCAAAAGACACTGAAAGTATTAGAATAGCTCAGGGTATGTGAGAAGGCAGTATAAAGTTGAGGAATAGGGAAAGAGAGCATGAAGATGAAGAAAATAAATTAAATTGCTTAGTTAACAAAAGGAAAATGCTTTAATAGAATCCTTTTTCTGTAAAAAACTAAAAATATGGATTTTCGGAATAAATTTTCTGTATTTATATGAGTATATTATTATTTTTTCTTTTGAATGGTAACACGTAGCAGTCTTGTAAAGTAAATAACCTCGATTGTACTCTTTTGTTTTTTTTCTTCATTTATACCTTTAATTTAATGCATCAGTTCAAAACCTGTCAATTTTTTGAACTTGTTTTAAAGCATATTCAGTTTAGCTTGTCACATGTTTCTATTCAGCTTCTTTGCAACTTTTTTTTTCATGGCTACTTTTTTGCAACTTTTTTTTTATTTTCAAGGCAACTTTTTTGCCACTTTTTTAGTATTTTTAGGCGACTTTTGCTACTTTTTTGTGACATTTTCCCTGTGGCAACCCTGTGTTAGAATTTTGGAGGGTGGAAAATATGACCAGACAAATTCCCCTCCCCACACAGATTTGTTTTTGATGTCTTAAATTTTTGGGGAGGGGAGCTCTAGTGCGAGAGGGGAGTTTTGAGTCAAGACTTGAGTAAACTCTTGAGAAGTAACGTATCTACTACTCAATTAAACATTCGTCTGATAACTATTGTTTATGTAGTTTTTATTCCTTAAGAGTAATTAAACGTTTAGTACATTAAAATCTCACAAATCCCAACTAATTGCACCAAGCACTCATTAAAAGCAGTGGAATTTCAAATAATCCCAAATTCCGATACATAAGGAGTATGTAATGGTAAGCATATGTAATTTTATTACTTATTTTGTTCAAAAAACAAACTCTAATACCTAAACTTAATAGTTACTCTGACGATGTAGTTCGAAAATCTCAATGTTTGCATTAAAACATTTAGATTTTCGAACGTAAGGATATTTACTTGCATCGAGTGCGGCACAAATTCTTTTTCCTTTTTCCTTTTCAGCCCAAGAAGTAAAATATGTTTACTCAGGGCTCGAGCGGAACTATCTGGAACGGTCTTTTGTTTTCCTGCGTTCATTGAAGTGATAAATATCCAGCGCTTTCATTAATTGACAAGGAATGTGTCAAGTTGAATTCTTGAGGATGAGAGATAAAGCAGGGGCGACGTGAATTACGCTATAATTGCAGAAGGCCATTTGTTGTGACGCTGTTAGGAAAAGAAAACGGGTTCTTTCCAATAGCGTTAGAATTGTATTTGAATGGAATTCGTTTATTATGGTTTAATTTATGGTGTTGGATTGGAAAGTAACCAGATAGTACTTTTAACTCTAAACGTTTTGATAGTTGTTGAAAAAATATCGAATGTTCAGCAAAATCCGAAGACACTTAACACGAGTTTTTTAATATGAGAAGGAAACACGAAGAAATAAACTGAAATATTTTCGGGCAACATTTTACTAATTATTGCAAATAAATAAATAATGAAGAAATTTTTTTTATTATTTATTTTTTCAAAACGCACACAGACACACACAATGGCGTTCATAGCGCCCTCCCAGCTCCCGCGGCTCGAGGGGGGGGGCGCAAGAGATTTGAGGGCGCACGATCCAGAAAAATAGCACTATCAGTTACATGGAGAAAATATTTTTTTTTTCAGTGGGAAGGTTGGGCATTTACAAATCTTGCGGGGGAGCGCACCTTAGTCTATGTACGCTTTTGCGCACGCACGCACACACACACACACACACACACACACACACACACACACACACACACACACACACACACACACACACACACACACACACACACACACACACACACACACACACACACACAGGTGGAGAGATGGAGAGAAAGAGAGGAGACATAGACTGAGACAGTGAGAGAGAAAGAAAAAGAGAGAAGACATAGACCAAGACAATGAGAGAGAGATAGAAAAAGAGAGAAGACATAGACCAAGACAGTGAGAGAGAGAGGGAGAGAGAAGACATAGACTAAGACAGTGAGAGAGAGAGAGGAGACATAGACCGAGAGAGGGAGAGAGAGGAGCGAGATATATTTTTTGTTAAATGACAATAAAAGCACTGATACCGATAGAAGTACATTAAGCCTCGTGAACTGTGGAAGCTTTGATTATCAATCCCAGAATCGTTTTAACAAATAAATAAATAAATTCGTTTGATGCCACTTTAATACAGAACATATCAGCGATACTGCATTTCTTTTATGAAATTGGTCTTTTTTTTAACATTTTTTATTTGTAAAATATTATTTCTTACAGGGCTTTCAATTTTTTTTCTCGAAAATTAAAAATATTTTTCACGATCACTTCTGCTCTTTCTTGACTTGTCTCTGTTAGAAGTTCTTATAACTTGTTATCGATCCTCATTTTCTTTTCAAATAAGGGTATAGGGTGTAGAGACTAGTACCAGTTTTTTCCTTTAGTTTTAAATAGAATGTTTTGAGCACTTACAGCAAATTTGCATTTTTCAGAACTCAATGAGTAAATTTTGCGAAGGTAATTTCATGAGTAAAAAATTAATTTTACCCCACTACAAAAATATAAAACTGCTCAAGAATTTCCGAAACATAGGAAAAATTTTCTTCTCCAACAAGTAGATACAACGATGAGATAAATCACGCTCTTTCGTTAATGGGAAAACACTGTGTCCACTCATATCTCTAACTAAAGAGAAAATATAAGTGACAAAGATTACCGGTTGCTGAAAAGCTTTCCACTCGCCGCTGTAATACAAAAAAAAAAAAAAAAGGAGAAAATTAGCTCCATCCGAAAAATGTAGCTCCATTTCTGTAAGTAATCTTGAAGTTTAACCTTGCTTATACCTAATTACAAAATGTCAAAAGAATGTGGATTCTGAAATGAAATTTATTTCAGACATGGAGGATAAACTTTTAAAGCAGCCTAATTTATTTTTTCTTAGTTTCGTGCTGTTTCGGGCATTAATTATCTCTAATAAACTCCCCCCCCCCAAAAAAAAAGTTTTATCTACCTGTACATTGTACATTTTAATTTATTATTAATATTATTACTGCTATTATTACTATTTATATAAGTCTAGAAAAATCTTATTAATTGTTTCTCCAGCCTGTTTTCTGTTAAAAAAAAAAACAGTTCTTCCTTATTTATCAAATTACATGATCACCTCACTTAAAGGCTTATCGTACTGGCCGCTGACGAAAAATAGACTCACGATCTAAAAATTGCTTTTTTTTCCCCTTGCGAAAAAAAAAAGTTTTTTTGACACATTACTTTAATAAATAACATGCAAAAAATTAGGATGCGTTGGCACTCTAAGTAGAAGGTAGAGCTTATAATGGGAAGGGTACGAGTTCGAATCTGGGCCGAAAAATATTTTAATAAGTTTTTGCTTTAGTAGAATTCGACTCCAAGTTTCTATTATCCTTCATATTATTTCACAAAGTCTCTTTTTTCGTGGGGACACCATAATTTTAGTAATACTTGCTGTTAATGAAGAAGTTACTTTAGAAAAACAATATATATACATATATATATATATTTTTTTGCGTTCCTTATATCAAGTGCGAATGCTTCAAACGGGTCAATTAGTTTTGCATAATTTTTATTTCTTTCCCCTCAAACTACTAAATGTAAATACGGGAATGAAGTATCCTTGATAAGATCTTTCGAACAAAAAAAAAAGTTTATTCAAATCGGACTGTTCACTAAAAAGTTAGTATCGCGGGACAGGTTGTTTCAACGGTTCAAAGTTGAACCAAAAATTGTTCAAATCGAAAAATCAAATATGGGAATGAGCTGTACTCGGCGAGATCTTTCCAACAAAAAAAGTTTGTTCAAATCATAATGTTCATTCAAAAGTTATTAGGGGGGGGGGGGGACAGACAGACCGACCGACGCACAAATTCCCCATCTCAATACCCTACTTTCCAATTTTTAATTTTCCGATTTTTATTTTACGTTTTTGTTTCTTTTTGACTTTTTTTTGGACTTGGCGATATTTTTTAGATGCATTAAGCCACTTTTAATACTTTTTTGTCTTTCTTTTATTTTTAACGGGAAAGTAGGCTAAAAAGCACACAAATAAGTAATTAATTAAAAAAGGATTACGAGCGCATCCAAACAGTAAGTACGAGTACGAGTAGAAAACTCTCAAAAGTACATTTTTGCGCCAGTCAAATTAAAAAACAACGGTGCTACAAAATCAAAAAATGAATAAATGGTTACATATATAGCTAAATAATAATAATAATAATAATAGCAAAATAAATATAATAAATAAAATTAAGATGAAAAAATTTAATAAAATAAGACGCACAAGTGAAACGATTAAAACAAAATTAGATCGATCTTAGCTAATGGAAAAATTACTACACCACTGGTTTTGTAGCTAACAAAATATGATGCTAGATTTAAAAGGGAGTTCAATCTTTTTCCATTTTAGGCAGGAATTCAAGTGAAACACCGTTGCAATCGCTTCGAATTGCAATCGCTACTGGAAGTGAATTACATTATCATCAACTTAACTTGGCACTGACGTCACTACGGGTGGAGCCAATAAGAGCTCACAAGCAGTCAGCGATCTCCTCTTATTTGCCAAGTAGGCTGTGATGTTTTATGTAGCTCGCTTTTCATAGGCAAACGTCACGCAAAC